>CAFUXE010000375.1:142966-154956 GCA_903364295.1 Serranus cabrilla | reverse complement strand
AATAACAGTGAATGGTAAATGCAAATGTGCAAGGATGTTCTAGCACTGAATCTTTATTGATGTTAGCGCTAGCTTACCTGATCTTTGTCACAGGACTGTTTGAGCAGCGACTTGGAAATATATCCCAGGGTGAGCGTGATGACAGAAGCTGCCAACACCACGGAGGTCAAGTTGTCGCTCATCTTCCCAACAGTGACCCCGAGCAGTTTACTGCTCATTTCATACAAGTGGATAGACATTTTTAGTTGCTCCGATGGATCTGTCCCCTCAAAGAAATACCCACTAAAACATAGAAGAAGTCAGCTCTGTGACAGTGAAGATAAATGTCCACGTATTCAAAGTTTCCTCTGCTGATAAATGTCCAGTTCATCTGATGCTCATGTTGGGAGACTGTTGGTCATATTTCCCCCAACGTCTCTACCTGTCAACGCTCGTCCTGCCCCCGCCTGACCAACGGAGGCTTCCTATTGGCTGCCGACCGCGTGTCCGTCAACCAGCCACCGCTGTGATTGGCTGCCGGTACCTGAACCGATGTCTGGCTATATGATGTCACTCCAGCAGGACGATCATGGTCTGCGCCATCGATTGTAAGGATTTCTGACACACAATTAATCTCAATATCACTTTTACTCGGCTTTAAACGCCGTCATTTGCACTAAAACACGGTACTGCGTTAGGTTAAAAAGTTATTTTGTTTTCGGCGTCTAAGAGAGGTGCTGAAAGAGAACATGTAACGCTGCGTTGCCAAAAGACGTTAATTATTTATTGTGGAAAATAAGCTAACTTAGCAGTTGGCTGTCAGTTGGTGAAGTCTTTGAGGCTAATCAATAAGGATGTTACCTTAGTTAGCTTTAAATTCCAAAATATTACCAGTTTGCTCAGTGGAAAATTGCTGTAACAAAATTGACATTTTTATCCCAACAAAAAGTTTGATTCTTTTAGATGTTGTAAAAACCAAGAAATTGATAAATTACTGAAGAAAATTAGCTAACTTTGCAGTTTGCTAAGTTTGCAGCTGGTAAGGTTAACTTAAAATGTAATCATATTCCCAACGTACAAATTAGCAAAATTGACACTTTTATCTAAACGAAAGCACAAGATAAAATGTTTAGATGTTGCAAACCTGTAAAATTTCTCTCAATATATATTTTTATAATGCTGAAGACCCTGGAAAAGCTATGATATACTAACTGACAGACAAGTACACACAAGCTCCCAATACACCCTCATTCATACATCAATCAGTTTATTAAAACAAAACATTAAATAAACATATTTACATCCACTCAAAATATACGACTCGTCAAAAATACACAATGTAAAGGCGTGAAAGGTATCTGTGAGCATAATATACAAAATGAGGCGTTCGTGGAGAAGTCAACTTTGCTCTTCATCCAGAGTTATTGAAGTGAAATGAGAGTCAGTGAGACTTTGGGACTGGGATTTATGGCAGCTGTGGTTTCTTTAACAGTTTTTCAACCGTAGGCATATTTGTCTGTTACGCTTTTATCATTTGGTGTCATCTGTCCACTCAGCTTCATCAAAAGCTTCACAATAAGGCCAGCCTGGAAGAAAGTAATGAACATGAGAGATAGTGTTTATGTTTTAACCCACATTTTTAAACCATTTGGAAATGTCTTGGAGCCGTTACCTGTTTTGTGTGCACAATGAAGTTCATTTTGTTGTCGCCACTGTGTATCTGGAAGTACTGGTCAGCGTGTCCGAGCTGCCACATGAAGGTGCCGTACTCTAAACTGATGAGAAGGACCTGGAATCACACAGATTTAACAGATAATGAGCAAGCACAAAAGAGACACATCACAACAAATGGCTCATTAAAAACTACCCTTAAAGAAGAATTACCCTTAAATATTATACCCTAAAAAACTTTTTTTATTATTATTAATACTGTCTACATACAAATGTCAATCAGACAGATATACTGTAGAAGGGTGTGTAGACACTGAATTTTTCACTCAAATGATCCTTTTATCAGTATGAAAATGTACGAGGTTTGTACATTTTAAACTTTGCAGACGACATAATACATTTTGGTGTATAGCTGCAGTTTGAACCATTAAACAAAAGATGGTGATACCTTGGTCTCCATGTTCATGAGGTGCAGCCCCTTGGTGTTGACCCCGACATAGACGCGGATGACTTTGTGGTTGCTGGCGCTGGCCTTGGTGTAGACCTGGCCCGTGAAGAAGGCCGCTCCGTAGGTCGGGATGTCCCAGCAGTTCTGCAGGAAGAGCCGCTGCAGGTGGTGCATCTCTTTACTCACGCCCTCACTGGTGCTCAGGGCCTTTCAGAGAGCAAGAGAAAACAGCCAGTCAGTGAAGCCAGCAGAGGACATTCAGGAATTTGTGAAATGAAAACTCAGCATACTTTGTACTCGTGCAGAATCCTGTTGGTCCAGTGGTACGCTTTGCTTTTCACTTTGGATATCGGTACGATTGATTTCAGGTTTTCCTCACTGTTGAAGATAAACACACAAAAAAAGGTCAATATTAACACTGAAGAGGTCAATTCAATGTGTTTTTAAGCATAAATATGATATGTGTTTTACTTGAGGAATCCTTGTTTATGCTTCTTGCTCTCATAGCTGCCGTAGATGATCTGCAGGAGGAGGCTGGCCAGTGTGATGAGCTTGGTGTCTGGGGCGGGAAAGAAACCCTTCAGGAGGCAGTGACGAGCCTCGTCAAACAGAATGAGGATGGCCAGAGGATCGTCCACCTGGGACAAGACAGCACCAGAGTAAGAACCAACACCTGACAGGAGTCAGTCAGCACAGGCTATAAACAAGCTTCTTGTTCAATATAAAGTCTGACCTTTTTCTCAACTTCCAGAGGCAGCCGGACGTCCCTGCGGAGGAAGAGCTGAGGCGTTTCCCTTTGAGGGTCCAGCACCGTCAGGTCCGTCACAATCTCTGTCCAGATCCGCAGGTGCTGCAGGGGCTTGTGGTACGGCTTCAGCTGCAGGTCTGACGCACAAAATACACACCAATGTTACAACAGTCTTCTTTTTTTAAATGATAACATACCAAAAAAAAAAAGCCCAACTGTACACATGGTGTTGAGTAAGTCTGAGGTACGACTTTATCTCTTAAGTATTGCAGTCGGTGAATTGAAATGGCACCATGCAATGTTTAATCAAACTTTTCGGATATAAAGAGACTCTGATAAAATGTTTCTCCTCATGGTGTTTGGTCACAGGTAGTTTTAAAGCCATAGAATTAATTGGGGCTATTTAGGCTCTTTTTTTCTAATGAATGAACTCACGGAGGTTCTCGGAGCAGATCCAGATGGTGAAGTACTGCTGGGTGTCCTGTGAGAGACGCATGCCCTCCATGATCTGCTGCACCGTCGTGTTGTTGCCGTGCTTCAGCTCCACGGAGCGATACGAGCCGTCCATGCGGTAGATACGCACCTTCTCATACTGCGGAACACACATCACCAAAGCAAAATGGGAGTTGCATGACACCAGCACAGATGTAACAGGTGACATGTTTGCAGTAGAGATGTAGTAATTAGCTTAGTGTGTGACGTGTGACTCACAGGTTTGCTGCTGGCCTGCTGCAGAAGCTTCATCGTCTCCTCCCATTCGTTCTGTTTGTTCTCCTCACACACCTGCAGAGGCGACCTCTTCTGCTGGTCCTCTATGTGCTGTTGGTGGGGAAGTCAATATTGTTGTTTTAGCATCAGTGTAATGTGAGATATCATGATTTTTTTTCTAAATTAGCAAGAAAAAGCAATTACAACATACACCAAATTCACAGTATTATCAACTGGCAGAATGCTTCCTGTTTATCATATTTGCTTTTGCATAATATGCATTACTAAAAAATATATAGTCACATGCTTATAACTTTCTGTGACTCCACAATAGATTTTAAAAATATTTCAAATGCCTTACTGATATTTCAATTAACAGTTTATACATTATGGCTAATATAAAGTAGTGCATGAAGCTGCAGTAGTTCCAGTAGATCCAACATAACACCGACACCATGTTTCATACCCGGTCGATCTCGGGGTGCTGCAGCAGTAGCTGCACGATCTCCGCGTGGCCTCCTCTGGCTGCAAAGTGCAGAGGGGAGCTCAGCTGGCCGTTCAGCAGGTTTGGATTACAGTTCCCTTTGTCCAGTAACAGCTTGGTCGCTTCGACTTTACCATGCCTGAAAGGAAACAAGCAAAACTCATCATTAACAACACAAACCAAAATCCACGGTAGTAAAAGCTTTTGGATACTTGATTAGCGTCAGACTCACCAGCAGGCGTAGTGAACTGGCGCCCAGTGGTCGCTGTCCAGCTGCTTGACAGAGAAGCCGCTGTCCAGAAGCTTCGACAGCAGCTCTGTGTCGCCTTCACAGGCACTGCGGTGCAGCGGGAAGTCGTCCACCCACTGACGCTCCCTGCAGAGAACTCCATTAATTAATTTTTACGGCATTTCTTTTTTTAGACTGCATGAAGGAAAAGTTTGCTAAGTTCATAACCACAAAGAAATTAGTCTTTGAAGTTGATGGGAGTCTGCAGCCATAAAAATGTGGTTATGTCAGAACGCTCACTTGTCTTCGACTGCACAGTTCGGCCCGTGTTGCCACTTCTCCCTCTTCGGGATCTGGATCTTGGAATAGTCAGGCGCTCCGAGCCCAAAGTACGGATTGATGATTACTTTGTCCACCTGCAAACAAAAAGCCAGATAAACAGAGGAGGATTCAGGCCTTAGAGCTCAAGTTTACATTACTAACAAAGGGCACTTTTTAAAACTTTTTTCCAAAACAATAGTGTGTATATGTATGTGTATGTTTTTATTATAACATTTCAAATTGTTAATCACAATCACAGCTAATGATGCTTACAAGTTTGTTTTTAAAGATACTTGACTGAGAAGACATGACATTTTAGTGCAAATTAGGTCAATGCATTATATTACTACTATATTTTTATGTAATTTAAATGTTTACACTGATAAAATAATAGTAATTGTAATAATTTCTTCAACCAACTAGTATTTCTGGTGCTAACTAGCAAGGATAGAAAGATCAAATGAGTCGTTTTTAATTCTTTGTTTCAGAAAACCAAGTCATTAAAACCAAATAAGTCCATTTTAACATTCATTTTCTATGAAGTATCTGAAAATGCGACTCACCCGGTTGGTGTACTGCAGATCGGAGCCGTAAAGCGGGTTGAGGATGCACATGTCTGCCTTCTCCAGGGACATCATCTTGCTCTTGATCTCCAGAGCCGTGTAGCCCATGTGCAGCCCCTCGTCACTCAGCTTGCCCTCGCTGCTGTAGGCCGGGTTGCTGACGTTGGTCTTCACCCGCTCCACGGGTGCTGGTCTGAACAGAGCGGGGATGGCGTGGGGCACGGTGTGCTGCTCCGCTAACCATCTTTGGAGGGTAAAGAGGCAAAGTTAAAGCTTCGTTTCCCCAAAGCCTCATCTGAGAAGACTGAGCAGAAATATTTTCTCACTTGTCTAAAGCCAGAAGCATCTTGGAGGTGATGGAGCAGAAGTGGGCGCTGGTTTCGCTGCACACCCGCATGATGTCCTGGAAGCAGTAGAAGCTCGGGCTACCGGCGCTGTAGACAGGCTTACTGTTGTCTGTTCAGAGGGATTTATTAATACACAGAGAGAATAATTTGTCAACTAATCAATTAGACAATAGACAGAATAATTGGATATTATCACTTTGATAATCAATTAATATTTAATGTAACTTTTCATGCAAAAAAATGCAGCCTCTCAAATATGGATATTTCCTGCTTTTCTCTGTTTTATATTAAACTGATTATCTTTGGGACTGACAACCAAGACGTTTTCCCACCAAATTTTCCACTATTTTTGACTTTGTAGACCAAAAGTTTATAGATCAATTGTAATATAATAACGAAAATAATTGGCAAATTAATCAATAATGAAAATAATCATTAAATTTAACCCTAAGTGAGACAGATTCTTTGTTTTCGCTCACCTTTAACACTGACTGGCACAACAAAAAGTGAGGCCTCTTTTCCTTCATTGTCTCCATCGAGGGGGAATTTCTTCATATGCACCACACGCTTCCCTGAAACACAGAATGGTGTTCAGATCAGTGGTTACAGATCTTAGAGGTCAACTCAAAGATGTGCAGCCTGTGACGAAGAGTCATAAGAAGATTATTCCTCCACTTGAAAAAGTCAAGAGCCAAAAGATGCCGCAGCCCCTGGTTTAAATGTCAGCCAGCGTGCTTACCAATGAAGCCTTGGTTATTGGAAATCGGTCTGATTGTTTCGTCAACATAATCCAATATGGATTTGGATTTGTCTCCTGCTGCTTGGATCTTTGTCGCCAGGAGGACTTTCTTTCTTTTCTTCTCCTTCCCTTCCAAAGGCACTTCAATCAGCAGGATCTGTGCAGAAACCAGAAGAAACTGAGTGAAAAATACCGGCCCGGAAAGCTGCTTAAACAGCTGGTTGAACACCTATTAAGACATTGTATAAAAACTATTTATACATTTATTTAGATTTTTTAAATTGAAAACAGTATTGAATTACATAACAAAGCAGCCCTTAATCCAGCAAGTGTAATAACAAAAACAGTACATCCTACAATAAATAATAAATTGTTATTGTCCTTAATTTATATCCGAATGTAAAGTAACGACACACAGAAGATTTAAACTAACATTAACTAGATTAAGCTTCTGTAATTCCCTTAGTTTTGTTTTTAGATTTTATGTGACATTTCCTCGGCTAACATTGATCTGCTGTCAGCGCTTTTACCTCGTAGGCTTTGGCTCTGTACTCCTTCGAGCTCAGGCTGACTTGACTCTTTGGGCGAATGACAGCAACAAACACATCCTCGAGGCTGTCCTCATTCCCCATGCTGCCGACTCTTTCTCAGTCCCGGCAAAACGTTCTACACACGGGCCAAATGCTGTGGAGAGGCATCCCTGAAACAGACGAATGTTATTACAGCTGTTGAGATTATTAGACTGAAAGCAGCTTGAGGTCAAATAATAATTATAATCATTCTGAAAAAACTTACAATAATCCTACTAAATATGAATACCAGAGATATAATGGTGTGTAAGGAATGTCTTTTCGTACTTTATGCAATATTCATGCTGATTATAAGTATATTAATCAATTTACATTTTTAATATAAGATTTCTTACATTGAAACCAAGTATCAAAACATATAAAATATCCCCTAACTTCAGCTTCTCAAAGGTGAGGATTTGCTGCTTTTCTCTGTCTTGACACTGTAAACCAAAAATAAATTATGAATAATTGAAACCTAGATCATTGTAATAATAAATAATGAAAACAGTTGTTGGTGGCAGCCCTAATCTAAACTATGACTGAGCTTTGGCCAAAAAATAATATCTCATTTCTTTTAGAGGGATCAATTGTCTTAGTAAAGCTGCATTATTTAACTGTAATGCAACATGTGAGGTACATATTGTTAGAATGCATTACAGATATAATACGTTATATTTACATTTTAAGATGCAAGACACAACCACCCATGATATCTTATACTGTAAAGTGAAAGTGGTGCCTGGTTCTAGTGGTTATAGGACATTATATTAAAGAGGCTTATAGAAACTTTGAACATGCCTTATTAACGTATTATAAAAATGCATTTCTATTGTATCTCAAATGCAGAACGGGCTTCAGGTATTTAATTATTCAAATACCTAAAAATAAATAATGAAATTAATAACCGTCAGCTCAAAATGTAACTTGTTGAGTTCAAAGCGAGGTCACGCCCCGGAAACCAGACTCTCGTGTCTTAAAACAGTTATTACACAAACTATACTATAAGCTTTATTTTAGGCTACATCCCGAGTTGCTGGATCAAACCGGTACTGAAACATTTCCTCGTCCACAACAAACACAATCAACTTTTTCGGCCGGAATCAGCAGCTGTAGCCGGGATGCTACACTCCTCATCACCGCTTTTTGCTCTCGGTGAGCAAATGAAACTTACCGAAAGCGACGCGACTTTCCTCCTCAAACAGACCAAACGCAGCTGCTCTCGGCTCTCGGGGAGTTTCAGCTTGTTAAATAGGCGAGGACGGCTCCAGGTAAACTTTCAGAGCAGGTATTGGTGTTGAAGTAGTCGCAGGCCTGTAACTTGGGGAAGGGCTGCGGAGACAAACAGAGGAATCGCGTTACGTTTCATGACAGCAGCTCCGGTCGGAAAACAGAGAACTCTGGCGGTGAGGGGGACTCAGTGCGGGGCGGCTCATGAATAATTCCCCTGTATTTTATTTAATAATTTTAAGAATGAAATAACTATTTAATAGAAGCGATATTACATCTATAGTTTTTTTTTTAAATATTTATATTTATCGTGTACATTACCCAACATTATAAATATTTTTAAAAGGTATTATACTAAGCTATACCATATTATATTAACACTATGCCAAACTGTACCATACTTATATATTATGTTATACTATATTATAACATTATAGTATTATTATTACTGCTATTACAGTGCACCTTAAACCATATACCTATACCTTATACTATACTGTGCTATAGGCTATTATATTATACTATGTTAATATGTGAAACTGTCTTCACTTCATCATCACCATACACTATATTATATTTGTATTTTTGCTTTATTAAAACAGACAACAGTAGCATATTACCTAATCCTTACATGTAAAGTTGACATAACACCACATTTTTTGTTTATAGTGTCACTTCACCTCATTACTTGTCACATACCATGTATATTTGTCGTAAATTGCCCTTCTGTATTTCATATTTTCTCTTATATTCACTCTTACTACTCAGCACTAGTGCTAGTATATAGCCTACCTCTTTATTTTTATTTTTACTTCTCTGTCAGTATTTTTCAGTCTTTGTGCTGCATATCTTATTCTTATTACTACATTTTGGTGAGTGTTTTCTTTATGAAATATGAGTTCAATATGACAGTGAAGGGAAGAAATGGAATCCAATAGCTTGACATTATGAGTCTTATGAGTTTATTGTTTATCCTGTATATTGAAAAAATGTCCTGTTGCATGCAGGGTTTGTAGATTTTATTCAACAGACATATTCAGGAGCCTTGTGTTTGTTCAATGTGATTGTGTGTTTCTATTAATACATTTTGAATTCAGAGCTATACAGCACTATAGATGTTCCTATTACAGATTCTACTAACTAGTCCAATATGTCTTTTGTGTCAGTTGTTGGTCCTAGAGTAGGTGCAGTGGTTTTCACAAATATACAACTTTATCGACTAATAATATGTACATTTTAATTGAAGAGATTGTATAAAACTTCAGCATATATGGCAACACAAAGCAACTGAAACATATAGTGGTCTCTTTGAAACAAAAAAAACATACAATGTCGATACAATAACTAAAATGCTGCTATAGGAATAACAGGGGCAGCTCAAATGGAAATATGGCTTTGGTCTTAATTAGATACATATATTATATCATAATTTGTCTTTTTTCATTGGTCCACAGCTGAGAGTACAGATTGTTCCCGGACGGCCGCTCCCTGTTGGTCCATGTTCAGGACGCGCTGACTTTGCACTGACTGAGCACTTCCTGCATCTTCTGCTGGATGTCCTCCACCCTCTTGGCCCACTTGTCCCGCACCTCGTCTTCGTCGTCCTCTGTCACAGCTGTGTAGGCCATGAGGGCGATGAGGCCCATGTGGAACAGGTGGGTGATGTGTGAACAGCGGCGCTCCATGATCTCACGGTCGCCGTCGCAGTTTTCCAGGTACACCTTCAGCAGGGGTCTTCCAAACAGCGAGTTGCTGCCCATCACGCCGCGGTAGTACACATCCAGGCTCATGTCACTCTTGTCCCTCTCATAAATCTTCTCGAAGGTCTCCATGTAGCTCTGCGTGTTGTCTGGGTCCTTCTTCACCTGTGCCACCATGTTGTTGAAGGCAGTGTACTGATGCTTGATGTACTCCTCGTACTTCCCGTAGGTTTCGTTCACCTCGTCGATGCGGATCTTCCTCAGGCATTGGTGGTTCTTTTCGGAGATGCTCTCCAGCTGGGTGTGGAGCGACTGGAAGTCTTTGTCCAAAACGTGGCCCTCCTCCTTAATCAGGCCCTTGCGAGCCACCCCGACCAGGGAGGAGACGATGCCAAAGATGGGGTCGATGGAGGAGGCGAAGGAGGACACCTTCTCCACGCAGCACAACACCTTGGCGGCAGTTTTCTTGATCTTCTCTGCGTCAGCCATCACTGCTGCTTCGCTTCTGCCACGGTAAGGTTCACACGCAGTGAGTCTGGAGGCTGGAGAGATTAAATAAGCAAGATAAGTTTAATATATATCATATAGGCAGCTTCAGCTTCTGACCACAATCTAAAAGCTTTATGTAAAGCATTTATAATAATGAGAAGAAGAAGAAGATAGCACTGTTCAAAACAAGTTATCATGTTTTTTCAATTTAAACAGTTAATTAAATTTTAGAATAAAATACAGCAAAAGATATTCAAACGACTATAAAATCAATAAAAAAGCAAGTGTAAAGTAGGGAGTTTTTAAAAATAACCTAATCTGAAGTGATCTTGTAATGGTTATTTCAAATCTCCATGTCTCAGCCAACCACAGTTTCTCTCTGTTCTTTAGCATCAAGCTCAGACAGGACTTTACATCTAGATACTATATCCTGCCTTCATTACAATATAAATTAGGTTCTTTTCTGTTTTAAATGGTCAAGCCCAGACATGACTTTGCATTTTAATACTAGCAGGACACCCTAGGTGTTAAAACACACCCTGGGGGGTCGGCACCAATGTCTCAAACTGACAAAGTGATGTGCACAACCCCAGGAGGTGTCACTTAGGTATAAATGTACAGACTATCTTGAGTTCGAGGTCTTTCCTGACTCTCAACTTGCTTGCGTCTTGATTGACCTTTTCTTTGCAAAGAAAATAAAACATTGTCGGCCGGCAGACGTTCTCTATTTCATTCTTCACCAGCGGCAGAGAGAAAAACTTCCACTACATCTCTTCCTGAACGGAAACGACCCAGTCACCTTTAGTTTTAACGTGTGACAGAGATACGGGCAGTTATGACCTACAACTGGATCTCAGGTTGCATTCAGGCTTGTAGGGGGTCAGGAGATCAGCTATATGGTCTGTAGCTAACCCCCTCATCATTAACATTTTAAAATCCACTCTAAGATGGACTGGAAGCCAGTGAGGTGACTTTAAAACCCTTGGGATATCTTCTCTCGTGTTAAACGTGGTTATTATTCTGCATGTTGAATCAGCTCACAATAATCCCAGAGGGTCTCAAAAGTTGCTTCTAAAATTTAAGCTCCTGACTGACCGTCCTGCTGTTGGTGCTGCAGCACACATGTCACCAGCTGCTGCACAAACGGCATATTGTAGAAGGTGTCATCTTACAGTCTAATGTTACTGGCAACAGGTCGCAATGGGGGCTCCTGTTGTCTGAAATTATGTACAGAGCTTCAACATGTGAGCAGAGGAGGAAACTATAAGGCTCGAAGTTTAATCTGTCTATAAATTTCTGATTGTTTGATTAAACTTTTGGTCTACAAAGTGTCAGAAAATAATGATGATTAAGATTGGAACAACTTCCCAAAGCCTAAATTGACATTGAAATTGCTTATTTTGTCCGAACAACAGTCTAAAAAACAAATATATTTAATTTAATATCACAGAAGACTAATCTAATGAGCAAATATTCACACTTGAGATGCTAAAACCAGTTCAATTTTTTTATGTTTTTGCTTGAAACAAATTGACTTGAGCAGTTTATATTATCATCTAGTCTTTTGTCAAATGATTTATCAAATATTTCTTGCAGCTGAAGAAGAAACTTGTTTTTGTTCTTTCACAATGTTAGCATGAAGTGTTTTGAGAATACATTTTACACCATATTATATTTATATAGAGATTATAATCAAGCTTCAAGCTTCTGAAGCCACAAACTGAAATCAATCAGCATCTTTGTCATAGTTTCGACGTTAATCATC
>CAFUXE010000375.1:105249-135235 GCA_903364295.1 Serranus cabrilla | reverse complement strand
TAAATATGAGTTTAAGTTCACATGATAAGCACCTAAATGCAGCAACACTATCTTTTAATAGATTCTAGTCAATTCAGTTTTTGTCTGTTACTCCCTCACTCTGTGGTTTGTCCTTCTTAGGTCCTGCATCTGGTTACGGTTTAATGCATATTTTAGTGTCATATTCTCAATGGAAAGAGTTGAATCTGAATGTGTAAGATGCCTGAATGTAGAAAGGATATGATGTAACTAAATGGATATTTATTATTTTCCAATAACTCACAATATTGTTCAAAGTCTGGTACAGTGATCAAATGTAAAACAAAAGAAGCACACATGTCTAGCACCGAGTTCTGCGTCTCCTTTTAAGGTTCCAACACTTCTGCATGTGGAGGAGAAATGGCAGAGCGTCTTCGAGCACCTGGAGGCTGCACCTGCAGGAAACAAGGCCCAGATTTTCCTCACCTACAGCAGCGGAGCCGGCGTGTTCGCGTACCCTAGAGTCGTCGCACAGCGCGTGAACACACAACTGTACAACTACCTGAGGGCCAAGACAGACCTGAACCAGCGCCTGGGAATCATATGCATGGACTTCCCTGGTGCTCCTATGATTCAAATGATCATTGACTTCCAGCTGAGGGAGGCGGTAAAGAGAAGACAGGCCTTCAACGCAGGGAACAGCAGGGAAATCTGGAAAAATAAAATTGCTTTACTTAGAAAGAACATGATCAAGTATTTTAATGTCTAAGCCAAATACAGCCTGAGGGAACAGTCGTCTGTACAGTCAGTGAGGCATCACTATGGAAACCAAATACTGCAGTTGTGGCTCCAGTTCAGTAGTTTGGTTGAATCACTTCACTAATAAATATCTAAATTGTTAAAACCTCTGATGAAACTTCTCATGATGTCATTCACCAAAGACTGGAAACATTACAAATGTCACTTAATCCACAATGCCGACATGTGAAGCAATAAACTGCAGTGGAAACTGCTAAAGTGCGCCGCAACTGCTGTTTTGTTTGTTTGTTTCTAACATGTTTTATTTTTATTTTGGCAAGTAGAATATGTTTTTTTAACTTGTTTATCCTGGTGCTGAAATTACAAAGAGCGATTTCATGTTTTACAGTCCTAGTGCTCTACAGAAAGTTTGAAGTGACAGATCTTGTGATGAAAGTGCACCCTGTTTATTTACCACCACACTGATGAGAGCTGATAATGTAGATTTTCCTGTCTGCTGTCTGTGCTACTGCAAATTCACCGCAAAGTCTTTTCTCTGCAGGATTTCTTTAATGAGCCCTCATGCTGCACCATGCAATCCTATTAAGATTTATTGATTTTGCCCAAAAATGAGTGCAATTTGCAAGCGAAATAGAGGGTCAGCATGTGACTTATTTTGTGGTTTTAAATACACTTTGCATGCAGATAGTTTATATCAGATAACAGATTTGATCATCATTTCCTCCTGGTTAAACTCAGAGAGCGTTGCGAAATAGTTGTTGAAATGCTTCAGCTTGAAACAATATGTCTTAACATCCTGCCAAACAGCAAAGAGTGTTAACACTTTGTTAAGAGGTGACCGATGCCGGCTGATGCACAGCTCCTCTCTCCATTAGTGAAGACTGGAAGAAGAAGTAAAAAGCTTTAAATTGTGTCCATTCAGCGCTGGACAGGTACCGTTTAACATTTCTGCTGCAGCTTCTCTTCCTGTTGATGTTTAATTGTGACAACACTGTTATTTCTTTTCTGCAGACATGAATCCGTCTCCACAGGTTGAATTCAGGCCTCGCAGCGCCGTGTCCATTTCATGTCTTGGTGAGAATCTTTCCTCCTTCACGTTTATTTCTGCCTTATTTTCTGTTTACTGCTTGTTGACCCTCTCACTCTTCCCTTCTCATAGTTGTGTTGAATATTATCTGGTGGATGGTCATGATTGCAGCCATTGGTCTGGGTGCGTTCACTTCTTTTTTTTTTCTTTCTTTTTTTTAAAGTTCACTTCTGTTTGCTCACCTTTTAACAGCAAGATGTGCATTTCATGTTAATATTGACCTTTTTCTCCGGCTCTGGACGCCTGCATCACAGGGGCCATATATCTGAGGAGCTGTCCAGTACAGCCCAGAATCCCCCTTTACCTGATCGTGCTGGGAGCAGCCAGCCTCTTCTCTCTGTCTCTGACCTACACCAAGCCCTCCTGGGGGCACGGCAGGGCCTCCATCCTGTGCTCGGTCTCCCTGATCGTCCTGCATCTCTTCAGTTTCAGCTGGTTCATTGCAGGTAAGAGAAAATGTCAAAGAGACGTTACGTTTACACCAAGAAAAATGCTTGGATTGCATATAATAAGGCAGTGGTGTATGGTGACAAAGAATATTTAGTACTTTGCATAAGTATTTCCATTTAACATGACTTAAATATACTTAAACTCAAACTAAAATAAGACATCATCAAAAAACAAAGACACTACATCCACCAGTGGTGCGCCAAAACTAGTGGTGCAAGTCAGATGAAAGTCGAATATTTAGTATTCTGTGCAATTTATTACATTTAAAAACAAATGACAAAAACAATCCATATACTTCTTTGTTCTACACAGAGAATCAACTTTTTCTCCTTTTTTTATTCTGGTTTTATTTGTTTAGTTGTGTCATATTTTTTTTTCTTTTTTTTTTCTTTAGGCTTTATCAGATTGCTATGACTTGCTGTCTCATATTTTGTCAGGATGCAGATATTGTTATAATGTATTTTTCTTTAATCTTCATATACCTCACTTTACAATGTGTTTAATTGCTTTTGCATTGTTTGTGAAACAAAATAAATTAAATAAATATATTGCAAATAAACAAAGATTTCAAGGTAAGTTTTCAGGGCCTTAAGAACAATAAAAAAGAGGAGTTTAACACTCAAAGACTGCTCCATCAGAGCTGTGTGGGTGTGGTTTGATCAGATTTGGTTGACGGTGACCAAACAACCCACAAACTGTCATCACATTCAGATTCAAATGTTGCTGAATCCTGATTGGTGCACAGAAGTCTGAAGCATCTTTTGTCTCACACCCACATTAAACAGAAATAATGTGTCTTTTATAATAATGAAATGAAATAACAACAACTGTTTGTGTTTGTGCTGAAACACATCACTCAGAGTAAAAAACTGAATATGTTCAGTGTATTTTTAACTCTAACTTGAGTTTAAATGTTCCTCTGTAGGCTCTGCCTGGGTTTATCCTGTCTATCCTCCCAACTACACACCTGGAGCATTACGTTACTGCCAGAGGACGACCTACATGTTTGCCTTTGTGATCACCACCGTCGTGTGGGTCTCCTCCATCTTCATTTTCTTTTGCGGTTGCTGCTTCGGTTTAGTGACCTGCTGTAAAGCTGTGAGGGCGGGCAACAGGTTGATACCCAGCCGCAGCTCCTTCTATGGTGCCACGAGTGATTCTCAAGAGGCCGTTGCTGGTGATGTGTGATTAAAATTTTAGTTTTTCCTACATTTTGACAGTAGGGATTCAGCTCCTGCTGCTGACAGTTATTTGTATTTCCTGTTGTTATTTTCTTACATTTTATAGTTGTCATTGTTGACATATACACATAGAAACATTATAAACAGCCGCTCTTTTTTTCTGCAATCTTCCTGTAAATGTGCCACTTACTTCACTTGAGACTTGAGTAACATTTATGCAACATTTCATTATGTTTGGTTTCTGTTGCAGCACAAAAGGTGCCAAGCCGAAGCCGCTCTGTGCAGCTTAATTCAACATGAGTCATTCTCTACAGGGTGTGTAGGCAAATTTATGAACAGCGCTGTCACATCACGTGCTTCCTGTTGACACCAACAGAAGTCAGATAATCTAGTGGCAGCTAATATTGATTCAGCATTGAGAGAGAGAATACATTATCATTGGCAGTGTGTTTTTATATTCTCCTCTGTGTGTATTAGATGTTTATTTTCCTGCAGTGTAATATTGTTTATTGATTTCACCCCTTGAGATGGTTTTGTAACAATGAATGTGCAGTATTGCTTGAAAATAAAAGTTTGATATATTGTTTGGATGATTTTATTCTGTAAAAAGAGAAAAAGAACTTTCTATATTCCATACAACTGATGTTTTTAATGAATCCTGGGACTCCAGGCTGCTGTTAGAGGCTCTTTAAGATATTTTATTGTGTGCATCCCGATGCATTTAAAGGGAAGGTTCCCCCCGAATCAAAAATACACATTTGTATTTTTCTCTTATCTGTAGTGATATTTATCAATCTAGATTTTTGGAGTGTTGAAGATATTGTAAGAGAGATATCTTAGTCTATGCTTAAATTGCCTTAACAATTTAAACATAATAAAAGAAAAAATAACAATGTATAAAATATTGGAAAGCCTGAAAACTATAACATCTTATAACTAAATGAGGTTATTTGTGATACGGCCGACATACATATTTTTACATTTTTCAAGGTAATGACTTTCATCAGGCTTTTTTTAGGACTACTATTTCAGCTGGCGGGGTCCTTTTACGTCACAGATTCAACGCCAGTTAGCCTTCAGCTGCGATGCTAACATGCATGCAGCGAATATCTGACCGGCGACTGACAGATAACTTCACGGCGGAGCTGCCGGAGCCAAAACTGCAATAAACTTTTTGTTTATTTGTCTAAAGTTTTTTTATTAAGGAGGTGAATTGAATCGTTAAGTGAAGATGTGGAGCTCAACCCGCCGTGTCCTTCAGGAGCTGCTCACCCAGCCTGCTGTCAGGAGCTTCTCCCTGAGTCCTGCTCAGGTCAGTTTCTGCACTTTATAGAACAAAGATAGGAAATAAAATATCAGTGTCTGGATCTGCTTTAAACCCAGGAGCCTGTGACACAAACCAACAGCCTCCAGTAATGTGCAGTTTATTGTTTATAATAGGAAGTGGCTAGTTGTCACATTGGTAAATAAAGAGTTATGAGGTAAATTAAAGTTCAATGCAACAATTTTCTGGCATATTATTACATGACTAGGCTGTTTTCGACTTCAGGAAAATTACTAATATCATTTTTGTCAAATAAGCTATGAACCTATGCTCTTATGTCCTTTAAATAAAATGTTAATGCTTAAATCAAAGTACATCTTGGACTGTTGTCCCTGTACATTGCTTCAATGTTTTACATATTCTGCACAAAACTGTACAGCTCTCTGATTTTAAAACAGTTATAAATACATTAGCATTATTTTTTTTATAGTATTTATCTGTAAATACTTTATATTTAGTGCTTTGCCTTTTTTGTATTTTTTTTTTAAGTGAAAACTCATGTGGCAATCAACCTTATTCTGATTTAGTTACAGTGCTTGACAGTAGGGCTGGGAAATATATCTATGATAAACTCAACTTTTAGCACTTTGCAATACGTCTTTTATAAAGAACATGGATACAAACAGGTGATGTTCAGTGGGAAAATAAAACCTTAATAACATCCTCACTGCAGCGTTCTGCACAAATACACACATTTACCATCAACTGTTAAAGCTACAGGACATGGCAGCAGAACTAAAAGTGTGTGCTTGATGTTTCCACAGAACACAGTTGTGGTGGAGCGCTGGTGGGTGGTGCCTTTATCCAAAGTCGGCAGCAAGCCGAAGCTTCACCCCCGCAGACACAGAGTCTACAAGGTGGTTGAAGACACCAAACACGCTCCCAAGGAGAAGATGGAGCTCATCCTGACGCAGACGGTTCCCAGTGAGTAGCCACAATGCTCTCAACAGACCAAATAAAGCTTATAAAGAGCTGAATCAATATATTGAAACCTTTTCTTTGCACAAAGGAAACTCTTTACATTGTTGAATAACTGTGTGTTTGACAGAGCTCGGTGGGCGAGGAGACACTGTGTTTGTGAAAAAGTCTGTCGGCAGAAACAAGCTGCTGCCCGAAGGCCTCGCTGTGTACCCATCACCGGAGAACAAACAGATGTTTGCTGACGAGCTGAAAGTGTGTAAATCTCTTTAATAGAGTCATTCATTTCACCCTCATGAAAGATGTATAGCTATTTATCATTTCCACCTTTTTTTTTACCAGCTTCTGCGGGAGGGGAGGCCAGAGGACAGAATCCAAACCCGCACTGGACAGTTGGTGAGATTCCTAAAGAAGCATTTTATTTATTTACAGATTTTCTTCACTACTGAGGTCCTAGCTGGAGTCACTGTTTTTAAGATATGAAAGGAACAGCTGTAGTGTTTTCTTCCTGTTCCTGATGTTTGCTTTCTTGCACACAGACAGTGGAGATCCTCAAACGCTCCAAACTGAAGATAATGCAGAAGCCGATGGATGAATTCCAGGTCAATAAAGAGGTCGTCTGCAGACTGTTTCAAAAGAAGGTCTGGCTGTTTTTGTTTCTGTTTGACATTAAATAAGTGCTGAACACAAAAGTAATTGTTTATTGACTAATTACATTTTCTTTAGCTGGGAGCTGTTGTACCGCCTCAGACACTTAGTCTCCCATTTGAGTCGGTCAAGGAGCCGGGCGACTACTGGTGTGAAGTTACGGTAAGAAACGCTCTTTATCATTTTAGTATCAAACACGTGCACCAAGTGAAGCTCTATATTATGTATGTCTTTTTAGTATTAGTAGTAATTCATATTAAGCAACTAGTAAAATGTTCAAAATTAAAAAGGACTGCCCCCTCTTTGTCAAATAATTTGTTGTTTTGGCCTAAGTCAACTAAAATTTCTTCTAAATATTAGACATTTTTTAGCCTTTTAAGCTTTCTCTTGCTAAATGACTTATTTTCAAGAAACATACGAGCACATCTTTGTTAGCACACGATATAACGTGGAGCTTTTGCATGATTCTTTGAAGAGAAACTCGTCTGATAGTTTTGTTATTCAGCTAAGAATTTCTTAATTTTTTTGCATATGGGTTTGGCATGTTGCAAGAACAAAAACTTTATTCTATTACTCCATCAAGAGCATGCTGTCTTCAAACCTTTTATTCTATCAACCAGTCTGCTTACTTTTCCTACTTTTGTCGTCCAGGTTAATGGAATCGACACAGTCCGCGTCCCCCTGACACTGGTGCCATATGAAGACCCGTCGCAGCTAAAAGCACAAAGGCAGCAGCAGCAGCAGGAGGAGGAGGCTGCAACAGATACCTCAGAATCTGCATCTGAGGAGGAAGAAGCTGCGGTGAAGGCGGTTTCTGACGCTGAAGCAGGTAAAGACTCTGTGAGTCCAGTTAGTGAAGCTGCAGCCTCAGCAGGAGTCTCTGCTGCTCAACCAGAAGCAGCAACAAGTTCACAGACGAGTCCAGAGACAACAGCACCACCAAGTGACAGCCCGAAAAAAGAGTAAAGGACTGACTGAAGATACGCATAGAACCACAATGAACATTGTTTATCTAGAATACAAATTATACATCATAAGAGTTGTCTGCGTCATTATTTAATTAATTATATCAATGTTTGGGAGCTAAACTATAGCAGAGCTGGAGAAACGGACCCTTTGTAATCTGCATCATCCATAACAAATAAATATCCAGCTGCACTCACAGGTCTGGAGCCAGGAAAGGAAGATTTATTCATTAATTTTAGCTGCACAACAAAAGTAAAGGATAAACAAAGGATTTTTCCCAGCAAAGTCATCCAACATTATATGTCCCTAATACAATGTTAAGCTTTGATAATCTTAACATGAAACCTGCTGAAGTCAGTGCTATTTTTTTGTCCCCGGAAAGAAGATATGTTATTATAATCACAGCACTCCTTGTTTACATATGTTATAATTACACCCGTTGCACTGTCCAGTGGATATAAAGGGGGGGAAAAAAGCTGAAACTTGCACAAGTATCATTAAATCAGATTGCAAAATCTATAACGTATATTCCCGTTTGTAAGATATGTGTGATGAAGCTACTTGCTTTGAGCGGTTTGGCCTGTGCCAAGTGTGTAAATATAGAAATAACTGGTATTCTTGGACTGCTGGTGTGTAAGTTTCTGCCAAACATCAGAGTCAGTTTTGAGGCAGATCAGTTGTGCATCGTGTTGGATGGTGGATAACACACCGAGACATAGTTAACATGTGACGCTAATGAAACATAGTACATGAAGAAGCAGCCTGGCTCCAATTATGTTTAAAGATATTCTCTAATTTTTGAAAGCCATGGAAGCATGTTTCTGCCAGAAGATCCTTTCAGTCATTATAATGAGAAATTGTGTCAAAATAATGACTTAGCATCTAAAAAAAAAAGAAAATCTTGAAATTTGCATAGGACAATGTGTTAATTGTTGAATAATTTGAGATATTTAGACATCAGTCTTTTACTGGATGAACCAGGCTTCCATAGGAAACCTTTAACGAGCCTGGATAAATATCATTGCTTCAGTGAAAAACAATTTTTGCAAGATGGGAAAGATTGGTACAAGAACAATCTTTACATCCACTCAATAGAGTGAGCAGAAATCTGCATTATTATGCTTCAAAGCTGGAGAGGCTGACAGTAATTTTGTTTTACCACATTGAACAGTTCATGTAAGTTTTCCTGAACAAAGGTTAAACACTGGCTCACTGGTGGCAGACACAGATTCATATTAACAGCAGAATCTTATAACTTCAGCATCAGATAGACATACTGTTAGTCTGCTCTAAAATAGTCTTTAAAGAGGCTAAATAATGCCTCACACTGCCAAAAACACTTGTTTCATGTTAAATCAGATATTCAGTTCAAAGTTAAATGCTTGTTTGGTTCTCTGGCAATTTATTCATGAAAAAAAAACTTTTTAATGCAAGAACATAAAATAGATGGGGCTGAAATGATGGCGACATGGACAACTTTTACATCCTTGTTTAATGAGTCATTGTGAGCAACTGCAGCATCAGTATTCCATCATCATCTTTATTTTTTAAGTTTTTGTTTTAGTGTATAAATATGTAATGTGTCACAGCTTTGTACTGACTCCACTTCCTTTATTATTTCTCATTAAACAGCAACATTTTACTTATTGCCAGAGAACTAAACCTGGTTTGTGGAGTTCTCCGTCTTTATCTAAAAAAAGGAGTCAAGGTTCTCTGTAGGAACGGGAAGCATACACTCTCAAAGGAAAACATTTATAATGGCTACTGGAGGGTCACATTACATCGTCTCTGCCACCGACTGGCCACAGGTACCTTAAAAACAGTTATTATCTGAAGGTATAGAGCCTATATTTACTGTGAAAGGAAGTTTAACGGCTGTGGCTGGATTTCCCTTACAGTAGTAACACTTTATGAAACAGGTGACCAAAAATAATTACTGAATAATAACAATAGAACACAAATATAGGAGTGAGGGCCGAGGAGAGAAATCTCTATGAAGGTGTGTATAGTTTCTTCCCAAACACAAGTTTTCCCACTGTGACGGGAACTCTGCAAAGCTCTACTCTACTGTCTGATGCAGGGTTCCCACATGCCCACCAAGAGTCCACAATGTGACATTTCAGAAGCCGTATTTGGCCTGTGTCTGCCGGCGGGTTAGCTTGTTATCTGCCCAGCTGTTCTTCAACTCCAACTCGCGCTCCTTTGCCTGGGAAAGAAGTAAAATGTGTAAAATTCCTGGTACGCTTTGTAGGACTAAAAATCATGCAAATAATACTTTTCGAAATAAGTAAAAAAAAAAAGTTATTTTTGGTTTTTCTATAGTGGAAAAAACAGAGAAACCTTTTCTTCAAGAATTCAAGGGAACATCAGGTGATTTATTCATATACAAATTATCATTTTAAGGGTGAAAATTCCTTTACATTTCAAGTGGTACAGTGTGCACTGTATACAGTAAGTTAACCTAATTATAGGGTTCAGACTACTGGAGAGTGAGTGAGTACACAGACAAATATGAATACGAACCTGCTGAACAATATGAAGAAATCCCCACCCTCTGCACTAATCCCAACTTTCAATACAATCCAGGGTGTGTAAAAACAAAGAACAACACCCGACATAACTGTACAACCAATTACTTAGTGATGAACAAGAAGCTACAGGTTAAGTAAAGAGACATTTGGCCACTATATTTAGCTTGTTTGAATGCCTGGTGTAGGCTGGTCATGATGCAGCTTATTGTATAAACCGCAGGCACACTGTAGTCAACACGACGCCCGATGCTCGCTTTGTACCAACAAGCACAGCAGCCGACAGCTTTGGAGCTGAATGTGTGCAGACATGTCGCACCAGGAGAGCAGACTCTTGGTATGTTGGTATAGAAAACCCTGATTCACACCATGGACTCATTTTATATTTTGCCAAGTCTTAGCTGCAATATATTCTGTTGGTGTTAAATCCTCAGCGTTTAGGTTTAAAAATACCTAAATGTAGCGTTTTAAGTCCCCACAGATTCAGCATTGACATGGCAAGAGTATGTTGAGTGTAATTTGAGCTTGAGGAGCACTTACCTGGTGAATAAGATATGTTATCTGGTGTTTGCGTCGCTGTTGTCCTGTAGGCTGTTCTCCTTTTTTCTGCAGAAATGAAAAAAGACAGACCATACATTGAGTGCAATTGGTCGTAGCATACGTGTTGCTGCTTTGCAAAACTGCACAGGACATGTTCGGACTTTTTATGCGGATTGACTTGCATTGAATCATTTTAAACAGCCCGTCTGAATGTTTCAGAGTCAGATTACTAAAGCCATTTCCTTCTTTGATCTTGTTAGGGAAGTCAGAATCCGGTCTGTTGAATCAGGCCATGAAATATTTTTGGGTCCAACCACATCAAATATTTTAAGTCTGGAGGGCTTTAGGCGTTCCCAGTCTCAACTGAGTGCAAATCAAAAGTGAGCTGAAGCACACAATATCCTTCCACTTCCCAAAAGCTGAGCAAAAAAAATACAACATAAACCTCAGCACAGCTTTATACTGAACCCTATAAATTCTGGGCCTCCAATGTAAACCCCACAGTGAGAGAGATGGAGTCAGTCACCTTGCTGAAGGACTGACGGGTCTGCTTCTCTTCTGTCATGCTCTTGGTCATCCACTGCTGGTTGCCACTTAGCTGGTCGTCTCCTTTGATCTCCAGAAACTTCACCTCCTCTTTGCCCCTGTTCCGCTTCCCCTGCAGCCGCATGAACTGAAGCACAGAGGAAAATGCTCATGTAAGTTAAAAGATGTTTTGATGCAACTTTAGGAAATCAAGCTATTTCTATGTACAGACAAGCTGCAAACTTCTTACCGCTTCATCATCAAACATGGCAGAGTTGCCCGGCTCTTCAGCCTCTGCCAATCCGCCCTCAGGATCTTGGTAGTATGGCTCATTGTAATATCCCTGACAAAGCAGAAAATGTTTAAATTTATGTTCCATTTATGTTTACGTATCTTTACCGTCTATAGTTGATCTGTGAACTGTGCTTATTCTTTAATTTGTGCAGGGAGGCCTCTGAACAGACCTGAGACTCTAAAGACAAGTTGGTTCTTTAGCCTCTATTTCTATTTTTGTTTGTAAAATTTTTGGGTGTGCAATTTGCAAACATGCAATAGGAATCTTGGGCCACTCAGCTGACTTGTATGTAGTGTGAGGTACTTCATGAGTCAGGATTACCTGAGGGAGAGCCTCTGGGCCTGCCATGGGCTGTTGATACTGAGCATATTGACCTCCCCACGGACCAGCTCCCTCATGGTTCCCCCCAAAGTCGAGAGGAGCGTCTGACTGCCCCGGCTCGTCTGCGGGTGCAAGTACAAAAGGTTCTGCGGGGGCTGCTGGCTCAGGGTCTATACTGGGGACGACAGCAGGGAGAGGCTGGGAGCTCTCGCCCAGAGAAAAGTAGTTCTGTGGGGTTATGTCCTCCTCGTTATCCTGGTCGTCTGTGGCTATTTGTCGAGCTAGCTGCAGGGCGGCTGACTTTGCTGCAGCTTTGATAGCAGAGGGAGAAGCACTAGAACCAAGCAGACCTTGAGCGGGTGCTCCAGGTTTAGGTCCTTTGGGTTCTTGGCGCTTTGTGAGCGTGTGAGGAATCAAGGGTCTATCCATTTCCTTAAATGTCAGGTTTTTGGGTTGTGGTAAGAGGGAGGAAAGGCCTGAACCCTGGAAGACAAGAGATAGGGATGGAAAGTAGCAGTGTTAGTTCACGGCAGTTACATCCCTGTAATCTGGGGATGAAATAATATATTCTGTGTTACTAGTTCCCTTTATTTTGATGTAATTTTAGCCTTTACAAAAGGAAATGTTGAAGAATATCAAAGGAGCCTCAAGAGAAGAAGGTGGCGGATTAAAATCTTTAATAAACTTAAGCAAATATACAGAATAGACAGTGAAGTGTTCTTACTTGAGGTTGTACTTTCTTCTTTGCTGGTTCATCATCATCATCTGAGTCTGACTGTGGACAAGAAACAAAGATTATGAATGACAATGTGATTACACACCACAGGAGTAACGTAAGGTAAAATGACTCAGTACTCACATCCCGTCTCTGGATCTGTGGTACACTGATCTTGACGGGCTCTGTTCGCTTCCTCGGCTTGGGAAGTGCAGAAAATAAGCCTCCTTTAGATGATGGAGGATCTAGGTCATCGTTTGACGAGCTGTCTCCTGCTGAACGGTTCACTCTTGTCTCCTTTCTTGGTCCATCGTTTGCTCCTGCAGGTCCTGGCTTCTTAGGAGCAGGCAGGCGTGAGAAGAGCCCTCCTGCGCTGACTTTGCTCACCGGTGCGACAGACGCCGAGGTTTCTTCCGAGTCACTATCATCACTGCTGCCATATGCGACTAAAGACATGTTTGCTGATGTTATCAAAGATTAATAATCTGCAGGAACTCGTGGACATGGATAACCACTTCCCCTGGATGTGGTCTCAAGGAGCCGCACTCACTTTTCGACAATCAAGGTACGACAATCTTTGATAATAAGATAATGAAATAATCCCCAGTGGAGCTGTAGTATAAAGAAAAACACTGCAGGTTAAAAAAAGGGCCTCACGGTGAGCTCATTAAATGAAAGGACTGTCCAACTCCACAGCGCTAGCTAACGTTAGCTAGCTAGGCCGCCGCTGCAAACGCGATCAGCTAACCGGACCTTTCTTTCTCAGTCAAACTAAATTCGTCTCGGATCTTTTTCTGCACATAATACGACATCTGTTGGTGCAGCAGCTGCGATTTTCAGCACTAAACTGAGCTTTTTTTTAGTCCCTGCACTCCATCAAAACATTCACCTCGACCGTTCATGATTGAAGAAACAGCAACTGCGCAGCTTTCTGCGCAGCCCATTTCTTCTTCTGCTGTTTGTTTCAGTCGGTAAACAACTTCAGGGAATCAACGCCCCCAACAGACCGAGGCTATAAGCAGCTATTTACAGTATCTGGATCATTCAGGCCCATTTTTTCAAAAGTAATCTGATCACATTGGATCAGATTTTTAAAATGGAAAACAATGATCCTAAAATCGGTTTAGATCAAGTTATCTATCTTTGGTTTTGGTCTAGATCAGGCTTTATGTGTTTGCTGTTTAAAGTCTTTTACTGGGCCTGGGACAACTACGATTAAAAAATATGGATTATCCTGTTCCCAGCAAAAGGCTTGATTCAGGAAAAATGTTTTAGAAAACTGTCAAAATAATATAGGTCTTGTATTAGATAATAACCTATATATACATTTATCTATATTTTGCGCTTGATTTGTTGAACTGTTACTGTGATAGGCAATGTAGGCAGCCTTTGAGTACAGTTTTTCTTTTATTAAAGGGTATTGTCTGCACAAAATGATCCCCAAATAATGTAGCTGTCAGTATCAAACAAAAAGGATTAAACAACAATTTGGCCCAATTTTATTCTGGATCAGGATGATCCAGGTTTGGAAATCCCATGTTTTGTTATCCAGGATCAGCTACTGTGTTTTACGTTTGTGCAGGTTTTTAAAACAACATTGGACATTGCACAGATAACATAATTGAACTAGGCAAATGTCACACAAAAAAAAGAAGAGGGCAGCTGCCCAGGACCCCAAACCCCAGCAAAATCTCCAGGTTTATTGGAGGGTGAAAAAAGGAGAAGTCACAGGGTCAAATGATGTCATATCATTGGAGTACAACACATGGGCAGTAAAATCTGGTATGCAACTGCTGAGTGGCACCTCAATGGGGCTCAATATTTGCAGCCCTAATTACACTCTGCATGTTATAACCCAGTGATATGATGTGATTTGACCCTGGGACTTCTCACTTTACCCTCCTTGACTGTGTTGGGGAAAATTACGAGACCAAATAGGGGCCTACAAGTCATTTTTGCCTTGGTGCTTTCTAGTAGATTCGGACAGCTGTGGCTATCCCAGACAAGGTATGCATACAACTTCATGGAAACAGTTTGAGGAACGCCCTTTCCTGTTTCAACATGACAATACCCCCCAAATATGAGTCAAGGTCTGTAAAGAAACTGTTTTGTGTTTGGAGAGAAAAAAGCGTATTGGCCTTCACAGAGTCCTGATTTCAACCCATCAAACACCTTAAAGATGAATTGGACCAGAGACTGGGAGCCAGGATTTATTTCCCAACCTCAGCTGCTGATCTCTGCAGACAGGTCGAACATAAATCTCACAAAATCAGAGGAGTGGAAGCTGTTAAAGCAGTAGGTTAATGAATGCTGATTGATTGGACTGGATTGATTTGTCTATCATCCACACACGGGTCTAATGATTGGGTTTCCATATGCTTTAGGCTAATTTGAAATGGATGACGGATTGGGGGTTTGAGCTGTTTTGTGATAGATGATAAATAAAATGCATGGTAATTACAAACCCACCTTAAAACGGTAAATCTGTATGTGAGAGGAATTGGAAGACAGCTTAAGCTACAGGTTTTTTTTGTTGTTGTTTTTTCTCATTTTGATTAAATATTTGTTTGAAAATATGCATCACTAAAGCACAATATAATTCATCACATTATAAAACATGAAGGGACAATGAGGCCCTATCTTGAACAGCGTCTTTGTGTCTTTTTTTCTAAAATACAATCATTATTTCAGTATTTTCATTATGTTGCAAATTTCATAAGTATAGTTGGTTAACCACACAGCACAGCTATGTGTGACTACAGGATAGAAAAACTGTACCCAGTGCGCAAAGGGTACAGGAGTGGCTTTTTGCCTCCTTGTAGGCTAATCTGATCAAGTAATTGCTTTTACATCTATTTTTGGACCACTAAATATAGGCTAAATACCATAAAGGAATAACAATAAATTGTACCCTGAATGTATATCTTAATCAGTGCTGCAAATTTCCAAGTGACTGGTGTTTTTATTGCTTGCTTTCTCAAAATGAGTGCAATTATTTATTTATTTTACGTGGGAAATATCGCTCTACCTTCAGTATGAAGTTTTGGCCGACAGGGGCGCTAACTGTGCGGCTTCATCAGACACTGGGGGCGCGTCTGCAAAGTGGGAAGCGGGTTTCAATTTCAAACCCAAACAGTCCGAGGGACGAACCAGTGGATTGTGGGATTACGCTAAAGCCAAATAGTTACAGCGTCTATTCGTTTAATTTGTTACATTATTCAAACTTACACTAGTGCTGTGTCGTTATCACCGGCCGTGGTTACAGTCCACACAGTGCGCGGAGGAAAAAAAAGTCGCCCGTCTCGTCTTCGCTTCAGTTTTCCGCGCCTGGTTAATTTGGATGACTAACTGACGCTTGGCTTGTTTGCAGCAGGTGTTGAACAATCCTGTAACTTACCACATTGAACCTACTACTGCGTTTTAATTCTAATATCCGACATAGGAAGCCATTTCTGCAAGAATCATGCCGAGGTCCAACAGGCAAAGAGAATACAAACCTGGAGATCTTGTATTTGCTAAAATGAAGGGGTACCCACACTGGCCCGCGAGGGTAAGCACCCGGCGTGTTTTATCTTGCTTCCAGCATAGGTAGTGGTGTCTATTTCAGTCCTCCTGGCTGCCTGCTGCTATCATTTGTTTACCTGCGAGGCCTAACAGCAGTTAGCGTTAGCTACCATGAGTTAGCCTAGCTCGGCCGTGGTAGCTAGCGTTGCCCAGCATCCACACACGGCAACTGTAGACAAATTTCTTTCGGGTGAGTCATCAAGTAGACAGACTCCCTTATTACCCTGCTCGGCTAACTAAATATGAATGTAGTTGCTGGCTGCTGTCTGTCGCCAACGCTGCTTTTCATGTGGCTGTATTTCTGCTCCCAGGGGGCCTGTTGTGCTAATGTTAACTTAAAGCTAACCGTTAAAAAACAGCAGTTGGGTAACAGAACGAGTTAACGGTCATGTACACAACGTCAACGTCTGTACAGTAGCGACCGTTATCGTAACGTTAAAGTCGGGCTATCTGAGGACACAGACGTGAAGCTAGGCTAAGTTAGATGCTAGCTAAATAAGTTTTAAGTTGTTTTCCTTAATAACTGTTGCATTACACATGGCTGCTTGTGTAGCCATATGCTTTGATACTTTGTAAACATTCCTGCCTGCCCACACTTGTTGCAACAGTGCTTCTGCTTGTAACATTAGAATGACTTCCATTACGGTCAAGTTTTTGTCCAGGCTAATAAAAAAAGCTAGTGGTATAAAGACCATAACGTAACGTCTACCCGGTCTATAAACACACAGCAGCCCAACATTACAGTCAGTGTTTCCTAATAATTCAGCATAGGAGACTGTGTGAACTTTTAACTGGGTTACATTTCCCTCTATAACGCAGCTTCACTCAAAGCTTTATAAATACCGTGACGCATATAGCCAAATTAATTAGAGAAAATTGGCACTTTGATAGGGCTGCAACTAACTATTCATTTATTTTGGACAAATCTGCACATTATTTTCTCGATTAATCGTTTGGTCTGTAAATGTCAGAAAAATGTGTATCCCACATGATGTCTTTACTTTTCTTTTTTTCCAGTCCAAAATCCAAAGATATTCAGTTTAATATGATTTAGACAATTCTTCATATTTGAGAACAGCATTTTCTTGGGATGAAAAATTATCTGAAGAATCAATTGATTATCAAAGTAGCTGGCAGTTTAATAGTCGACTAATCATTCTAGCTCTCCTGCATTCAAGTCAGAGCTGTAACGGATAAACCCGTTACCCACAACCACAACTAGGCTGAACAGTTGAAATGGAAACATCTGATATTATCAGTCTGTCTTTCTGTTTTTTGATGTAGAAGATAGATAAAAACAAATGGATATGTACTTTCTGTCAAAATGCTTAAGTTGGAGTATTGATCTGTGCCGTTTCCCTCCTTTTTTTAATCTTATCAGCCACGCCTCTTGTTAGCAGGCTACAGGTCCTGCCCCACCAACACAGTGGCCCTATCTAGGAATGCCAATAGGCCGGTCTGGCAGTTTACAAACGGATGCCATGTCTTCCTGTGCGTCGGGATCTTTTTGTACTCATTTTATAGCACAGAATGTATTGGCACTGTGGTGAAGCCAAACGGAGACACCAAACATTTAAAATACCTCTCAATTAGCAATGATGAATACTCCTTATTCCTGTCCAGTTCTCTAAGCTTAGCTTGTTGCATTACTACCCCTAGTGTTGAAACAGTTACTTCGATTATTATAGTGACAGAAAATGGTCAACAGTTTTGATATTCCAAGAATTAAGTCATTCATCAACAGCATTCGTCAGCATTCAAATCTACTTTTGGCTCTGTGTTTTTCTTCATTATCATTTTTCCAGAAGAGCTGTATTGATTTTTGGCTTCATAAGCATCCTCTCTCAAGAAGCTGTGTGTTCTTATTTCACAGATTGATGAGTTACCTGATGGAGCAGTGAAGTCCCCCTCAAACAAGTACCAGGTGTTCTTTTTTGGGACGCATGAGACGTGAGTAATGTGTGTTATTGTCTTTGGTCTTGTTCCAAGTTGAGCATAAATGACGACGGAAACCTTAAGAATTAAAGAAAATGAAACAAATATTCCTCATTTCTGATTAAGTAATAACTAGCTGCATTTATCACTAAAATACAGTACAAAGGAGTTTAGTAAAATTGTTTAATTTTATCCAAACGTCTAAATCAAAACCGCTTCTTGTATGGCTTAACACCACCTCGGCTGATTACACATTTAGAAAACTCATTGAGTCATGTTTGACCACCACAGGGCGAACCTGGGGGCCAAGGACTTGTTCCCATACGATGAAAATAAGGAGAAGTATGGAAAAGCAAACAAGAGGAAAGGCTTCGCTGAGGGGCTGTGGGAGATCGAGAACAACCCCACTGTTACGCATGAAGGCTACGAGGTGTGTACAGTAATTTACATTATATATACACCCATGTAATGTCATTTTGTAGTTTTGGTTGCTGTAAGTGGTTAAAAAAAAAAAGTCAGTTTCTGCACAAATCACATGCCACTCTTCACCTTCATTGAAGGCTGTAATAGAACTGCACTGTTTACTAATTCAAGGCAACATTTAGACTGTTTGCTTTCTTTGTGGGCCAAACTTTGTGTCCTTTTCTTACACTAAAATCTCAATGTCCGCCTGTAGTCATCGAAGAAGGACAACGCATCAGAAGGAGCGGGGGATACAGGGAGCTCGGAGAAAGCAGATGCAGAGGGCAGCAGCGATGAGGACGAAGGCGCCCTGGTCATCGACGAGAAGAACGAGAGGGGAGGAACTAAACGAAAAGCAGAGGAGTCCACAGAGGTTAGCGTGGAGTCAGTCCGTCGTACAGTCTCAGCGGAGAGCTTTAAAGTCTCTCTGACACTTTCTCTCAAACTCTTTCTCAGGCGTCACCCAAGCGGCCGAAGGATACGGAGGCAGAAGGAGATTCTAAAGTAGACGGCAACAAGTCTAACGCGGAGGCCAAGCTCAACGATGTGGCCGCACCCAAGGCTACGGCTCCCTCCTCACAGAGCGAGTCGAAAGCAGAGGCCCAGGAAAACGCTCCAGCAGGAGGCCAGCTAACAGCAGAGAAGGTAAGCATCAAATTATGAGGACTCAATGTGGTCTTAAAGGGCCATTCTGGTGTTTTTGCTGGTTTTGGGCATTTGAAAATTATTTTGCAGGTGATAAAACCTGTCAGAAATGAAATGTAATAACACCTCTCCACTGATCTCTCTGCAGCCTGTGACAGACAGCGCTTAACGTCAACTCTCAGAAGAAAACCAAGAACCTTTGACGCTTTTCTCTGGAATTCAAGCATCAACATGATTACTCGCAGGATGCCCGATTTCAGCTGTTTAATTAATAGGAGAATTTTAAAAAACCTAAGTGTTTGTATTGAGAGACAAACAAATCCTCATTTGCCATTTTTGGGGTATCATATATCCCAAAAAAAAACAAACAAAAAGTTTCCTAATCTGATTTCAAACAATTGAACTGAGCACTTTATGGCTCATTTATAAATGGGATTTTGGTGTGTATATATTTTTTATTTCTAAGTGCAATTACATAATTACAAAGACTGAATGCTAGGTGTCAAAAACATTTTTCAGTTTAGAGGGAATAAACACTGAATATATAGTAAATAAAAAAAACGATTTAAACCAGAGAAAGAAAAGATAAAATACTCCCATTTGATGGTTTTAAAACATAGATATTGTACAGGAATAAGAACAAATTTTCACTCATGCTCTCAACTTTAGTTCATAAGATTAAATGTTTTACTTCCATTTGTTTCACCTAGCTTATCAGCCTCATCTTACATCATATATTCAGTCATTGGATACATGATAAGTTGCACTTTCTGGATTTGTTTTCTTTTTTCCTGCCCCGTTGTCTAGTTCACTGTATCATGTTTTTACGCAACACAGGTTTTGTTGCTTTGGTGTAGTGAATGCTTCATTGCAGGTGACCAAATTATGTAAAAATAATTTCACCAGATTTGAAAAATGTAACGCCCATTTAAGAAGAGTTATTGTAGGATGAAACACTCTGTTAAACCCCTGTGTTATTTCTTGAGCTGGTGATTGTTGAAAGCAGAAAGACATTCCTGAATGTTGTCGTGTCGGAGCTCGGGGCGGTCTTGAAACTTTGGAGGCGGAGCTCTGTGGCGTTTGTGTGTGTGTGGGGCGGGGGGGTAAAAGTTTTTTGGGTTTTGGCACCTTTTTTTCTGGAGAAATTATCTGGCAAACTCTTTGAAATCCATCACGTCGCCTCTCAGTTTCATGTTAGTACAGAATCTTATTAAGCGCACATTTATGCTGCCATCGCTTGATACTGGAGATGTAATTGGGAAGAACACTTAATTGCATTCAGCAATTGGTTGAACCAAATATGTTTATTTTTCAAATGTATTGCTGACATTCTTAATGCCAACATTATCTACACAAAGTGATTGTTGAAAGAAATTAAAATCAGAAGAATACAGAGTGAACCATCTGTAAAACTTTGTTTTCTGATCCTTTTGGTTTCCAACTCTTTGAACTGGAATATGAGTCTGTTTTACTTCAATGGTCTTATTGTTTTGGCTGTGAAACAAAGTTGTGATGTTTATAAAGTGTTTTATTTTGGTGTCTGTTTAGTATGGAAGCCTATATCTGCCAATGAGATCGAAAGAAAGGATTCTTTAAGTCATGAATGAGAAACCTTATTGAAATATAACGTATTATCACAAAATAATGACTTAGGATTGCAAAATAATTACTTGGTATCACAACATAAATCACCTGTTTTCACAGAAGTGAGGTAACCACAAAATAAGAGCTCGGTATCTTCAAATTTTGACTAAATATTGATTTATGATTGTGAAATAATGAGGAACTTTGTCAAAATCGTAACAAAAAACATCACATTTATGTATCTTTTGAGAAACTAAAGCACTATTTGAATGTTCTCACTTTGTGCTTTTATGCTATTTTGAGATACTAAATCATTATTTTGCAATTTCTGAGTCATTTTCTGACATCCAAGGTCATTTCCAGACAGTTTCTCATCATAATGACTTGCAGGATCGTTTTATCTTTGTCACAAGTTTTCGTTAATATCTTGTTTTCTTTACTGGTGGAAATGGGCTTCTGTATTAGAGACAACATGTTCAAAATGTGGTGTTTGTTATTTTTCACTAAAGGTAAATTTTAAGGTTCAAGTGTTTTTGTAATGCTGGACCTGCTCACCATGTTACTTGGATGTCTTTTCATCGCTTTAGTGTTCCTGTATTTGCGAACATAAGCCCACAGTCAATCAAAGAATGAACCGAAGGGAAATCTCCGCTTTTAAAGGTGAAAATAGACCCTCACTGTTATGCCGAGAATGGCTTATACCCACTGATAACAACCACTGAGTTCAAAATATACAAGTGGCCCACTCAAGACTGGAGTTGATTCCAAGGGTATGATTTGGCATTAATGTGTAATGTTTGGTTAAGCTTTCTCTTTTACTTTCGGAAGCTGTCATTCATCTTAATCTGCTGCTTAGTTCACTGTTGTAGTTGCCAGTCCATTTAATAAACATGTTGATTACAAAAACACAACCGTTTTTGTCATGTTTATATTCAGGAAATCCTTCTTGCTGACTGAAGATTATCCACGTCCTCAGTCTGGAAAGCACCGACAGCAATCAGGCCTGAGTCACAGGGTCACAGCAGCTGCTGGAAATCATTAAAAATGTTTGAGTAAGAGCTTGATTTTAGGTTCTATAGCACGCCAAGTCTACCTAGAAACATTTGGCAATTTTTGAAACATGGAACTTATAATGTATCATCCTGCGGAATGCTGTAACAAAACATAATTTTAGCTGTTTATAGCACAATATCAGTCAATTTCTATGTGAAGTAGAAGCAGAATCATTAATATTCTGTGTATTTATCAGAGCTCTAAGGTGCTGGAAAAGCTTGAAAATGTTTGAAAAGTGCTTAAATTTGACCTTGAAAAACCTGAAGGAACCCTGAGTTCTTTTAAGCCAACAGGATTGTCGGCAATTAATAGCCTCTTGAGCAGTGATGGAATGTAACTAAGTACATTACTTAAGTACTGTTTGGAGGTACTTGTACTTTACTTGACTGTTTCCACATATGTAACTTTATACTAATACTTTTTCTACATTTCAGGGGCAAATATTGTTATTCTACTCCATTACATTTAGCTGACTTTACGAGATTTTATCATGAAAATATGATCAATTAAAAGTGATAAAGCATGTTTATTAATTATACCTTAACTTAACAGTATATAAAGTAGTTAACATTTTTAATACAAAAAGGAAAACTAAATGGGTTCATTCTGCTTGACGATTACTTATACATGTAATACTTTAAGTACATTTTGATGCTGATATTTTTGCACTTTTACTGAAGTTTTGAATGCAGGACTTTTTCTTGTAGTGGAGTAATCCTGCAGTGTGGTATTAGTACTTTTACTTAAGTAAGGGATCTGAATACTTCTTCCACCACTGCTTCTTGAGACATAAAGTATGTCTTTAACCAGGTATTGTGTTGCAGCACACCAAATAATAATCCCATGTCTAATTTTTCAGTCTGATACAAATGTATAAAACTATGGCACCTTTGTGTGTGTGTGTGTGTGTGTGTGTGTGTGTGTGTGTGTGTGTGTGTGAGTGAGCACACTTGTCACAAATAATTTGCTCCCATGAGAGCCTCGCAGCACACTCTGGGGCTTTAGGCTGTGATAGCTGAGCTAGTTATGGTGTTATGTAACCCGTCCTGACAGCTGTGAATTTGTCATGGGGTTTGGTTGAATATACATGTTTTTTTAATGCATTGTTTGGATGGAGACATAATGTTTTATTCCATTTTAATTTGTCATTTTTTATAACATCCATGAGGTGCAGGAGCAAAGGGTTGTGATTTTGTGAAAGTTGTCTGTGGCAGCTGGTGCATCCAGTGTACAAGATTAATGAGTGCTTCAGCGTGTGTACATGTAAAATTGCAGGTTTTCATAAAATGCTGCCTTGTCTTGTGGTACACGGGTGCTATAAATATCTCTCAGCCTTGTCACAGTAACAGTACAGTATTGCATGTAATAACTCACTTTATCTGCCTTCATGGCTGCTCCTAACATGAAAGCGCCTGTCTCCAAAACCAACTATTCCAACTGAGATTTTACAAATGAATGAACTGTTGTGGTAAACTCTAAAGAAGGCTTAATACAACTCTTTAATTTCTGATACTGCAACCTTGAGTATCTGCTGATAACAGCACAACTGGATACTGTTTTATTCCTGCTTAACTAAGCTGTTAGTAATACAATTGTAATGCGATGTAAATATAGCGATTTTATAAGATTATTCAACATGTATGTCACTGTTTTTTATGTGATCTTGGTTATGACGAGATGTTATGACCTTTTTAAGCAGAAAAACCAAAGCAGGGACAGGGGGCACAAATTAGCCTTGGCTAGAAATCTATATGCAACACATAACCTGTTAAGATGTTTCTTGCATTGTCCCTGAGAAATAACTCTAAGGTGATTTATCACCTAGAGAGAATTTGCATTGTCTGTGCAATTCAATACAAACATCCCTATTGTTTCATTTGGACTCAGTGATATACAGACTTACAATAAACTACATTAAAATACTCAGCTAACAGTGAAGGTCATGTTGCTCCCTGTGGCACACAAATCAATAAAATCCTCATTTCTGCTGTCATCTCTGCAGATGCATTATGCGGCCACTGCGCATGCGTGCAGGCAGGTCTCACCCTCCTGTCCACTAGAGGGCGCTGCTGGCGGCTGAGGTCAGTGTCGGAGCTGCTACATGTGACATTGACATCAACAGAGGGTAAGATCTTTTTGCAGGTTGTGCCACTTTACTCGTGTTTTTTGTGATAATAATGGTTTTACAAATATGATAAGTCTTAACTATGAATTAAATATGTTTGAAAGGATCGTAGCGTGCGTTTAGCCGCTCTAACACACTGTTAGTGATGTTTCCTCGCAAGCTAACGTTAGCATAGCTTGTGTTTTCATGGCAGACTGGCCATATTTTGAGTTTATTTACTAGCTTGGATTATGTTTCTTCTTCACTCTGTAGCAAGATGAGGCTGACCTCTCTCCTGTCGATGGCGGCCCGGGTGGTCATACCCAAAGACTACCGCTTCGGCACCAACAGACCGTGGACGCCGGCTGCTAAGAGGCTGAACCCTCCGGGGAAGAGGAGGAGAAAGGTGTTTGTGGAGCCGATAGCACATCACGACTGGTCTGTGCTCAGAGGGGACACGGTGGGTAACTCATCTCCAGTCCTCAGACTTCATTAGCAACTTGCAATCCTCATAATAATACATGTATGAAAGGTGTGTGAATATGACATGTTGTAAGATTTTGAGAGACTTACTTTTAAAGTTCCCCTCCAACAAAAAATGTGTTTTTGTTATAGTTATGCCGCTTAAAATGTCTGATTTTGGCTATACTAATTGTGCAAGTTGGTCACAAAAGAGTCTGTGTGCATTTCCCTAAAATCTGAGATATAAAAGTCAACTGGGCAAATAAAACATCATATGTCACAACTTCAAAAGCCAATCATAAGATGGGAAACAAACCTGAAACCTCCACACACAGCGGACTTGTCAGTACACAAAAAAACAGCCTAAACAGGATACTAACTCTGGATAAATTTTTGTGCAAAACAGACACCTTATCTGAATATAGAAACTCGATCATGTCTGTCTGGATTTCTCCCATGTTTTTTGTAAACAATGGAAAGAGACTCACAGCTCTGAGTCAGGCGCAGAGCTCCGCAGCATCCTGTGTGAATCTTGTGGCTGAGACCCTAAACCTTTTTGGCCAAACCTGCACTTACAAAACTAATCTGGTAGATGTAACACTGAAGTTATGTTCGTACAACATGGACTGAACTATCTGCTTTTCATTTGTTTCTCAGGTTGAGATTCTGGCAGGAAAAGACAAGGGGAAGCACGGAAAGGTGATCCAAGTCTTCCGACACAGAAACTGGGTTATCCTGGAGGGCCTGAACACAGTAAGGAACTCTTTTATCTATTTCTCCGGAGGAAACTGTTATTGCAGTGTAATTGTTGGAGCTGTTGAGAGGATAAAAAGTTGTTGATGCTGCATTAATTTTTTCGCTCCACCAGATGGAGGCAGATGTCTGGTAGAGCTTCAAGGTGAAACAAGCTGGCAGACTGCACCATGAAAAACCAGCACGTTTGGTTTTAACAGTTGGAACGTTTGTTTTCTGTCTCAGCATCACAGGTTTATTGGAAAAACTCAGGATTATCCTGGGACCTACATTGCCAGTGAGGCTCCCATCCTGGTCCGTGATGTTGCACTGGTTGACCCCTCAGACAGGTGCAGTAAACCTCATTACACTACAAGATTAAAAAGATATGATATTAATATAAAATAAAGTGTAATCCTTTTTCTTGCATTTCTGCTGTCTGAAGTCCTCATTAACTGATAAGCAAATTAAAATGAATACAGTTATGTCACATTTGATCTTATTTTTAATATTACATTTGGCACATTTAGTGGCTCATTCATTCATTAATTAATTTATTCATTCATTCATTCATTCATCCATTCATTCATTCATTCATTCATGTATTTATTAATGTATTATCTATGCAGTTCTGAAGTTACAGCTGTAATTCCTGGTGTCATTCTGAAAACAAACTATTAAGAAAAGGTGTTAACAGCAGTAAAATAATAACCTCTTATGTCCAAACAGCCTGTATGAAGGATCAACATGTTTGCCAAGTTAGCAGACAAAATAAGTTTCGTATTCACATTTTTTCAATGACATCACTGAGCTTCTGTAACAGTGATCTGTAGTTCTTGCATGTTTTTCTTTTTCACTGCCATCAAGATAACATGCCGTACAATAACAATCTACTTTCAGGAAATTAAAAAAACCTAATAATGAAAGATGCAAATGATGTTTGGCTTCATAACAAATTAATCCCAACAGGCTGATTTTGATCTTCCAGGAAGCCCACTGATGTGGAGTGGAAATTCACAGAGGAGGGAGAGAGAGTCCGAGTTTCTCTCAGGACGGGACGAATCATCCCCAAACCTGTTGTGGAGCGACGAGATGGCATCGTGCCGCAGCAGTGGAAAGGTGTGTGTTTCTGTTGGCGGGGGGATCTTTTCAAGTAACCAGGTTATTCCAGGTGAAGCTAAGAGTCGACACATAAAACTGGCTGTCGTTCATTTTTCCACCAAATTTAAAAGTAGGTGTCTGAGTGATGCAGTTTGATTGTTTTATAGTGGAAGAAACACATTTCTTTTTAAACTTTACACACATGGGAGGTTTAAACCTTTACTGATACTGAACAACCTTCCAACTTAAAGAGAACTTGCTTTTCAACCTGGACATTATTTTCCCATGTGACTGATTTAATAAGGACAACAACAGTTTTTGAAGTTTGTCGAGTCTTGAGAGAAAACGCTGCAGCCAGCAGCCACCAAACAAGCTGCAAAGTAATAACGGGAGATTTGCATAATGTCAGTAGTGAAAGAAGTATTCAGATCCTGTACTTAAGTAAAAGTACTAATACCACACTGTGAAATTACTCCACTACAAATAAAAGTCCTGCATTCAAAACTTCAGTAAAAGTACAAAAGTATCGGCTTCAAAATGTACTTAAAGTATCAACATTTAAAGTACTTGTTATGCAGAATGGACAGACTCAGATTGTTTTATATATTCCAAATGTATTATTGGATTTTTATTATTGATGCATTTATGAAGGAGCATTTTAATGTTCAAGGTAGGGCTAATAACTAATGCACTCTTATGTGGTTTAATTAATAAAAATCGTAATTATTCTAAATTGGTCGTATTTTTTATGTTAAATCTCAACCTGAAAGTAACTAAAGCTGGCAGCTAAATGTAGTGGAGTAAAAAAGTTCAATATCTGCCACTAGAATGTAGTGGAGTAGAAGTATAAAGTTGCATATTTGGGTAAAGTAAAGTATTGATTAATTGTACTTAGTTACATTCCACCCTGCATCCTGTCAGTGTCCTTCCACTAACAGCAGCTTGTTCTTGACACTAACAGCTCCGATTGTTATTATAAATGTCTGACAGCATTATGGAACGAACCCTACAGAGAAATAAAATCCTGCCTGTTTGTTATTCTGTCTAACTCGCTCGAGGAGAAAAGTCTCGTTCTTAAATCCTGTGTGGCCTTTTTCCACGTCGCCAACATCGGCTGAATATTCAGACTTGACATTGAAAATCCTTTATATAACACAGAGCTATACTTTCTGTACTCTAACACAACAAACTCCTCCGGGGCACTCCTGTCTGTCTCCGACTGTCTCACTCACGTCTCCACTGTTGTCTTCCGGCAGCATGTCAGCTTGTGAGGTCTCAGAACGGGACAATAACAGACAGACTGGATCAAGAAAATGATACAGAAAATGTTTTATTTGTCATGAAAAAGCATTAAAAAGCAGTCTGATCCCGTCAGTGTCAAGAAGAAGCACTTTTATTAGATATACATTGATGCTGCAGCTTTATCACTCTCGCTGAATACTGGACCAATTTCAACATTTCCCTCCACATTAATCACATTCATGGGAAAACAGGGTCCAGGTTGACAAAACACAGAAGTTTCCCTTTAATTGCGCTCCCTGAAGTCTGCGGTGTTCTTGAAATAACCTCGTTCGTACGACGTGTTGTCCCGCCACATCTGAAGGCGCTCGGGGGGGCAGGGTGACAAGTGGCGGCGCAAATTTATGCTTTTTTTTATTCTTGTGTTTTTGAAGTTTTTTTTTCTCTCTTTGATATTAAAGATGGTCCGAAAGACACCAGCCCAGAAGACACTCTAGAAAAAACCTTTGTACCGTCTCTGAAGACTCTGGAGGAGGAGGTCATGGAGAAAATGGGCATCCAGGAGACCAGGAGGCACCGACGGTCCTACTGGTACTGACCAGACACACCAGAGACATTGTGCTGTCCAATCACAGGGACTCTGAAGACACCGGACTCTGGTGTCAGGTGGGAGTCGAGCAGGATGACGTGTTGAGACTGTGAGGATGACTTATTATTACGACCTGCTACCTGAACAGGGACCATTTATTGGTTCACAGCGATATTAGTTTGAATTATGTTCTTGTCTTTATAATTGTGAATAAATGTCACACGTAAACTAATATATTGGGCTTGTATTTTGCTCTCTACTGGAGGTTCAGTGGAAGAAGTTTATATTCTCAAACGCTAGTAGGATTAAACCACAATGTTTCTAATCTTCAGTCAAAATGTAGTGATTTGGGGAAGAAAAAAATCACATGTTGCAAATTTTCCCACAAAAAGGAAACACTTTGAAGAGTATTTAGTGAGCAGGAATTACATATAGTTAGCTACAGACCTCTTGAAATGTTAATGAAAGTGCAAAAAAAAATCTGCTCTGTGATTCAGATCCGCTTCAAAGTTTCAGAGGTTTATTCTCGGCCCATGCTTCACCCTTTCACCATGTTTCATGAAAATCAGCCCAGTAGTTTTTCCTTAATCCTGCCCACAAACAGACAAACCAAACCAAAAATAAGATAAGACACTTCTGAAAGCAGATTTCAGTTTTATTGCCACTTATTAATCATATTTGATCCGTCATCAGGAGAACAACAGTGTCTTTAATTCAACAGTAACTTTTGTCCCAGAGAGAATAAATCATTTAGTGCTGCAGAGTGATTCACACACAGTGTTCGGGCTGCAGGATTGGAAAATTAACCTTATTCTTTCTATTGGCAGGGTTAATAATGGTAATGGTTTGGATCCTTCATAAGGCTGAAAATAGTCATATTATTTTACAGAAGCCCAGACGAGCTGCTCTCCAAAACTCAAAGTCTTGAGACAAATGAGTCTCTCTTTCCAGCGTGTCTGGGAAACAGTGAGCAGAGGGAAATGGGCTGGGAGGAAAGTCCTCTCTCACCTCATTTGACTCTTTATACACGGCTGCTGTGACGTTCTACTGTTTCTGTGTCTGTTTTAAAGTATGACCTCACCTGTGAAGTCATTTGGTCATCTGTGTGATAAAAACAAACTAAGAAAACAGAGAAACTTCCAAGAAAAATCACCAGATATTAAGTGAGATTTCTCCATCTACAGCACCGTCTTTATGATCAGTTTGGACGAAAATTTGCTTAATTTCTTATACTTGCTGGTAAATCTTGTGTAGTGACTCATATAGTCAGTTAATTCTCCCAAAATGTTTCCCAGTAGTTCAATTTTCATCTTCTTCCTCCTCTTCTCCGTCTTCTTTGTCTTCATCTCCTCTTTGTTCATCTTCGTCATTTTCTTCATTTTTGGTTTCTTTACGTCTTCTTTGTCTTTTTTTGTCTTCACCTTTTTCCTGTTTGTCTTTTCATCTTCACACAAAATTGATCCACCGATAAAAAACCCATAAGCAGAATCGATAATGTCATTGGTATTAATAAAACCTCATCAAATCCTTCACTTTTTTATTAGTTAACACTTAGGTGAGACAAAATTCCAGAACTTTTTTGGTCAAAAAAATAGATTCAGACTCATGATGTCAGTATTTTTAAAATCCTGGCTTCAGTCTTTATTAAAAAGTGTGTAAATGGACTTAAAATAGCCCTTTGTAGCTATAAATATCCAGTTTGATCAGAATCTATCAGAGAGCGGCTCAGTCTTCTTCTCTCAGCTGCACATGGATCTGTGATATATAAGGGAGGTGGCGAAATCTGCTTTCCCTCGCTGGTTAACCACGAGCACTGATTTACCGAAACACCCAGGCTGCCAGATCTCCAGCTGTGGAAGCAACTAACTCTGTTGCCAGGCAGTGACACAAAAAAACGATGTGTCACAAGTAATATAACTGCGTCAAACGCTGACAGCGGCTCGCCATACCCTCATTTCTGGTCAGTGCAGTCACATCATGCAGAAAGCACGGCTGGCCGCCGGTTTGGCCGCTGAGCGGATGAGTGCAGCAGTTTTCCCAGACCGGTTCCTCCTGAACCGGTTCGCCTCTGCCACTCCGCATCCAAGAGGGAACAAAAGCAGCCAGTCAGCGGAAACAGGGTTTTGAGGTTTTTTTTTTTGCTTTTATGGGAGGAAAAATGATTCAAAGGCTGGTCGTCTTTCCTGTCACTGCATGAGCGTTGTGCAGATTTCAGTCTGGGATTACAGCAAGGTGAAGTTAGTGAAGTGGAACCTTTGTATTGCTTCATTTTTTTTTCTTTATTTTTTTTTCCATTCACTC
>CAFUXE010000375.1:67667-103978 GCA_903364295.1 Serranus cabrilla | reverse complement strand
CACACACACAGAGGTAATAATATTAAAATAAATGAGTAAATTAAATGAAATAAAGCTGCATAAAGTGGAATGAGAGAGTGAGGAAAAAATGTAGAAAATTGAGTGAATTTGATTAAATCTGCAAAGTAAAGCTGTTAGTTGAAGTGTAGTAGAATAAAAGTACAATATTTCAGCCAGGAACATAGTGGAGTAGAAGTATAAAGAAACATAAAATAGACAAACTTGTACCTCAAAAGCATCAGGTGAGGTTAAATGTGCTTACTCATAGAAGTTTCTTCTCCCCACTGTGTAACATACACAGACAAAACACTTAAAATCACCATTATCCACTTTGTAATAATAGATTTGTCCTTTATTTTTTGGCTTTGACATTTTTAAAATCTTGCAGCAGATAAAATATTCTCATCACAACGTCCATTTAGTAGCTTTCAATCATATCACATGATCCACATCAGCAGATTGGGTTCATCCAGTTGTCATGAGGTTGCAGATTTTTTATTTTCTGGCTCTTAAATGCTTCCATGTTGGCTTAAAGTGAAGCTGTGTAACTTTGGCTACTTTAGCTGCAGCCACAAGAAGTAATTACAGGATAATAACGGCCCAAAGAATTTCTCTCGTCAGTCGCTTTAAAGGCTTCATAGGTGACCTGAATGAGCTCAAATGTTATGTAACACAAGCTGAAGTGGCAAACCGACACAGAAACGTCATTTACACAGAAATATCTGAGTCTATAAAGTTTCCCAACATTATAAAGTCACAGCAGAGTAACTCAGGTTGTAGCTATAAAACTCCTGGACGTGAAACGACCAAGAAAGCTGAAGTTCTGACATCACTTCCTGTCTGGCCTCTGTTTCAATATCTACTGTAGCTCAATGCAATCTCATGTCATGTCAATGTCATTAATTAAAAACTACGCATGTTCCTAGAGTTTACTCTGGACATTTTCTGACAAACTGACATCCAGTGCAGCAGTTGCTATTAGAAACAGAAACATTTGTGTGATTTGTCAAGGTAAGAAACCTTTACTGAAAACTACAGCTCCCATTAGAAGAAGTATTCAGATTCTTTACATTAGTAAAAGTTCTAATAACACACTGCGAAAGTACTAAAAAGTCTTACATAGAAAACTTACTTAAGTATAAGTACAAGCATCAAAATATACTTAAAGTATCAAAAGTAAAAGCACTTGTTATGCAGAATGAACCCACTCATTGTGTTATTATTGATTCCAAATATATGATTTTTATATGTTAAATCTTGATCTGACAAGTAACTAAAGCTGGCAGCTAAATGTAGTGGAATAAAAGTATAAAGTTACCTATTTGGAAATACTCAGGTAAAGTACAAGTGCCTCAGAACCTTATTATAAATACAATATTTTAGTGAATGTAATTTACAGGCTCAGTCGGTCAGAGCTGGGACATAAAGCACGCCTCTGATCTTTGTCTGCTCTCTGAGCTTTGACGTTTCCTTCCCAGACGGTCCTGCTGGTATCTGGGTGTCACATTCCTCAGGTGTGAAGCACCGAACCGCCGCTGCTGCTGCGCCGCAGGACGACCTCCACAAAGCACCATTCACCCCGTCTGCAGAGGGAACAGGTACACACTCACTATACGGTACAAACAGCTGGAGAGAAACGGCAGACAGCCAAGAGGATCTCTGAAATATTTAATTCATAGCGGGCACAGGTGCAGCTCCGCTATAAATCCTCCACATGACTGACGGAGAGGAGACTCTGCTCGGTGCTGCACTGCTGGATTATTGAGCAGGCAGAGAGCGAACTGACACACAAACTGAACCACAAAGGTGCTGATCTCATGATCTTTTGTCATTCTTTAAACTACTTTTGTGACTTTTTGTTATTTATATAAATGCGTCACCTTGAATGTTTTCCAGGAGTGACTGAACGTGTGAACAAAAAGCCCCTGATGGGATATCTGAACTTCTTCCAGTCGGAGGCTGTAATAAGATCAGTTTTAAAGCTAAAGGTAAAATACTGGTAAAACTAGAACATCTAAAGAATCCACTGGTTCCATGATGTCTTATTGATTTTAAAGTTGTGCCTTGACCTCTGACCTCAAGACATCATAAAGTAAATTCCCCTTTCATGGTTTTTCCCATTTTATGCTAACCCCTTGCAGTTTGAGGCAAAAAACATGCAGTTTTTCTTCACATTTTTGTCTACTTTTAATATTTCTGCACACTGGTTTCCCTAAACTATCTGTGAATTACATGAGTTGCATATCACTGGAAAGCGGAGACTCTTGTGGATCCATACTAGTATTTTCTAAATCTTGCCCTCACTGTATAAAATGACCTGTTGTGACATTTAGGACAATCACAGCCTCATGAAACTTTATAACCACAAACCAGACACAAAGTATATCAAAGTATATTGACAATAAGAAGTAAGAAGTTTTCAGAACAGAAGTGCTTGTTATCCAATCACTGAAAAAATGCCTTTCTTGTAGAAATCTCAAAAAAAAAAATTACATTTCTGATAATAAATCGCAGATAGATTTTTATATGGTGTTCCTCAAAGTCCAGGTGTCTTCATGTGGGATTTTCGATGAACTTTTGACCATTTTCATACATTCTTAAGGGAGAAAAATCAGCACCAACCCAGAAATTGCTGCAACAACCTATGAGACCCACCTGAGCACAGAAATGAACTTAGTAAACCCTTGTAGACTTTAATCTTTTTTTAATGACTTAATTATTTTTTTTATTACAAATTAATGGACAGAACCACTCGACACCCCGTGGAGATCTGCAGCTCAAATTAATCTGCAGGTTCACAGCTTTCAGATAATGTCCACCACCTTAAAATGACGTCTGCTGTTGACCTGCTGTCTCCCCCTGAAAAAATATAATTGGTGCAGGGTTATAGTGCATTAAAAAAAACACATTTCTATTTTTAATGCTACTTTGAAGCACAGTTGGTAAATAAACAGCCTGTGTTTGTGACTCTTTTTATGGTTATTTCTGGATGAGCTGCAGTTAATGAGTACTACACTGTGACAGACTGAGTTTCTGGGTCTCAAATCAAACACACCCTGCAGATTGAAGCTGCACAGCGACAGACTGAGCAGCTGCTGCTGTGGTCTCTGCACACAGCGGGACTGATCCTCTGCAGGATGTTGCAAACTGCTGGTGAAACATGCAAAGTTTCATTGAACTGCTGAGGTGACTGTCAGCTCTCACCCTCCTCCTGTAGGTGACTGTCTGTGCTGCATTATCACTACCTGCAGCAGCATCAGCAGCTCTGTGCTGCTGCTGCTCTGCCCTCAAATGACGCTCAGTGCATTCCTCTTCTCCCTGCAGGAAAAAAAAAACCCTCCACATGGGTCATCTCTGTTCACTTCATAGCCTATAACATCGGTTATTTCAGATGTCATCCCTCCCAATCCCCCTTGACAGGCATGCGCCATCTCCATCCCGAGTGTTGGGTGAAAAAGTGGGCAGTTCATGATTTGATATCTGGCTTCACTTTCTCTCAACTCCCTCCTTTTTCTTTCCCCGAGCCTCGGAGTCGGTCGGTCGGTCCCAGCTCCCCTCATACCTGCGCAGCAGAGCATCCGGAGCCGCTTCCCCCCCAACACACAGGACAGACGCACTGCAGCACGCTGACGGAAAATACTTTTTTACAGCAAGTCAATCCATCCTGCATCAGCTGAAATGCTGCTGAGAAGAAACCGGTACGATTTTTGTTTGTTTGTTTGTTTGTGCCTGTTTGCGTAAATCATACGCAGAGGATGCGGTCCAACTTCTTTTACATTATAACGTTATTTGTAGTCAAATTTACAGTGTCATTAAAGAAAATGAGCCTCTTTACCAGTTAATTGCATAGCTGCTTTCCTCAGAGGAGGTCCTGAAATTGTGGCCAGTTGTTCATTTTCTCCCCAGAAAATGTCATTTTGTGGGACTGACGCACTTAGTTAAGTATAACTTTCTTCTAATTGTCTGAGGGCTTTTTTCTTTTGGTTTCCTTTGCACACCAGGATTAGCGTTTGCTCTTTAAAATGCCAGAGAATACTTAGAAAGAAATATCCGTCCCAGTTTCTTAAAGTCCAAGGTGATGTCTTTAAATCATCTTTTTTATCAGAAAACCCAAATGTATTCAGTTTTATGCGATATAAAACCGAGAAAAGCAGAAAATATCCACAATTGAGAGGATTAGAAATTATTTTATAGCCATTATTCAGTGATCAAATAGTTAACTGAGGCGATTATTTTACTATCAGTAAGTTAACTAATTGTTGCAGCTGTCAGGAACCTTCCAGCTGTTTCTTTAAGGCTTCAACTCCTCCTCATCAGCCCCCAAGAATTATTCTTATTCTTAAATAATAATAAGTTATTGTAATGATTATCCACACAGGTGAGCATGAAAATATCCATGACAGTGAATAAAAACGGCGACAGCATTGACTAACTGTCCTCTGCATTTATAAAGAGCAACAGCCCTGCACGTCTTTATTTTGTTTTAATGCTGTTCTCAGTGGGAGTAAAGCAGAGATGGATGCTGCTCACTTTAAACTCTGAGATGTTTCGGTGCCCTGCAGGAGACTCAAGCTTTTTGTCTTGAGTGCACATGTAGTCTCTTATTGTCTCCACCTGAGGCTTCAGGTAGATGTCACTAATGGACAGGTAGAGTAGAGATATAGTAAAAGAGAGCAGACTTTTTACTTTTCTTATTTTAGTGGCTCTCTGGTCTGATATTAACCAGTGAAGCAAGTTAATACTGACTCACTGGTTTATCTGATGCAAAAGTTAACCTCAGCCCATGTAACCACTGAATGTCTAAAGGGAAGATTTCACATTATTTTACAAATGCTTCTGAATTCAGATGATAGTTTATACATGTTTGTACAGTAGTGGGAGTATTTAAATGTATATCCAGGCTTTCTCCATCTGTTTTTCTTAATTTTTCATTGTAAATACTGAAGTAAAAAGGAGTTGGCCGTTCAGCCTAATTATCAGGCTGGTAAATCTGCAGCCTGGTCTCCAAACATGAAGTTCCTATACAATGAAACTGCCTTGTCACTTAGAGGAGAATACATGTTCTCCTGGATAATGTTTGTTTTTGACGTATCACAAATATGTTATTATGGAAGTCCATGTATGTAGGGGGAAATATAGGTGTCTGTCATCTTGCACCATCTTATTTCATGCATGGATATATTGAACTTCCTTATTTAAATTAAGTAACATAACAAATGTACAATTTTTTTTAGTTTACAACCAATCGTGTGTTCATAACTGCGACTGTGATCCTGGAGAAAATATGTTTCCCTCAAAACATAGTTGAAAAAGACGAACGGGGCAAGTGCCCATTAAATGGATGGTCCCATTTCCTGGTTTGTGAAGTCGTTGCATAGAAGATGTGTTGTATTTGATTGCACAGGTTGGCAGCTTTTTTTTTCAGACTTGGTTGGTAACTTTCTGAGGTACCAAATCATTGAATGTTGGCATAGGAATAATTGGCAACTTTAGAGCCACATATACAGAGTCCATGATGGTTAAAAACCAGTTTAATGGTCCATTTATTGACCCCATTCTACTAAATTCATGGCTTTTGATCATCATGCCTGTTGACTGTGAAGGCTGTGAGGCTCATGTCAGGAATAAATTATCTTTTGCAGTTTTCCAGAGGCAGCACAAAGGGAATCCACAACAAAGCGTGTCTTTGCATGGATTATGAATGTCTCGCCACGCACAGGCTGTGGTCAGTCAGTGGATCTGCTGAGTCAGGTCTGAGATCAGCTGTTTGTTTGATCCTTCGACTCTTTCCCAGGCTCGTTGGGTGGTGACTCATGCGGTGGGTGGCCCTTTGAAAGAGGCCATGTTGTCCGGAGACAGACAGTAGGTTTACTGGGAGGCGGGATGAATCCTTGAGCCAGGGCAACACATCGGATGTGTGGAGGTGTGATGTTTGATGGTGCAGAGAGTCGGAGGAGTGTTGTTGAATGAAAACTTCCTGTTCGGTCAGACAGAGGCAGCTGACTCTGAAGTATCAAATGTTCAGGATGGCTGTAAAACATCTGGAGCTTCGGTTGTTTCTGATCTTGTGGTTTTGTATTAAAAAGATGCAATTTATTTTTCATACGGGTCTTTTCTGATGCTCAGTTAACAGGTGAATATCATCAGCGTAGAAAATCTTCTGGGACCTTTTTTGTGTTTTGTTTATACAGACATCAGTTATTCTTGGAGTGATCCTTGTGGGAGTCTGTTAATCCTGTCTTTATACACTTAATTTATATCATTCATTTGTAGATCAGAGCAGGCTGGCTGCATTCACTGTACGTACTTATATCGATGAAATTTAATGCACTGTAATATGTATATAACCGTCATAACTTTCTATGACCCATATTGACATTTGTTGTTGGCAGCGACCTCTAGTGGCTCCAGTAATTATGACAAGCAGCAAAAAAGGAAAGTCAGGTGATATAGTATAAAGAGGAAAAAGTCCACATACACACAGATGACAAACAGGAGACTAACAGAGTAAAAACAAGGGAAGTTTGGAGCAACAGAAACATTAAGAACAAACAGAGCCACGACACCAGCACAAAGTGAAATTGTTAGTTCAGAGAGTTTAAACCCATGTTTCAAAACCACTAACTGTATATCAGCCACTGTACACGGTACAAGCTAATACACAACATAAACTTAAACAAGATGCTAACTACATTCTGATTCTTCTGCTAGATGCTGATTTTGTTGCACAGTATAGACTCACTTTCTGAGTCCGGAGGCCAAATTCAGAATTTCTCAAGAAAGTGGGAGAGTATATGTGCTTCCAGCCCCTTCATAAAGTTTTTTCTTTTGTTTTTATGTGGAAAATTCATGTTAAACTAAATGTTAATTATAGCATATTTACATTTTTTAAGTTGTGACATTTCAAATAAGACCAAAGTAATATGTAAACTAGAATGGTGGTCTGAGAGTGCAGACCTCCGCCAAGGCCAATGGTGCGTTCCCATTTTCCTAGTTGGGAAGTTGTGTTTTAATTTTCTATTCTATTGTATTTTTGTCTCGTTTTATTGCTCACAGCCTTTAAAGAGCATGTTGATATTCCAATATTTTCAGATTATTCTGACAGTACATGAATGCAGCACAGATGCCCTATCTGCAATGGTAATGAAAGTTAAATTTTATTTGTTTATTCGCCCCTGTGATTCACATCCAGTCCAAAATTTAATGGGCTCTTCTTCACCTCCTGTTACAACTTCCCATCAAGTTTCATGTCAATCAGACCAGTAGTTCCTCTGTAATCCTGCTGACAAACAGACGAACCACACTGAAACATAACCTCCTTGGCAGAGGTAATAATTAGCTGCCTTCTTGAAGAAAGTTGTACTTTTGTTTTAGTAATTTATGTTTCTTTCTGCCATGTAGTTTTTCAGTCAATAAATCTAAAAGAATTGGATAAAGAAGAGGGAAGAAAAACTCTTGTGTGGTACAGGGAGACTTTGCCAACAGTGGTTTTTGCCTTTTAAAATCCAGTTATTGTAAATTTAAGTGGAGCCTCGTGTCCTTTGTCCTCTATCATAGACTCATCACGGCTAAAGCTCAGCGCTTCACAGAGCTTACACCAGTCAATCCGGTTTCTCGGTGTATTTGACCTGCTAAACGGAGATCAGGAGCCATTTTCCTGCTTGTTGGTGAAGATGAGGTTGGCCTGAGTTGACCTTGATGCAGAGTACTGCAGAGGCCACCCACATCATGTAGTGAGCAAGCTTTTAGCTGCCAGCATCTGATTACATGATCCTGCTTCTCTATATTTATTACATTTAATTAAAAATGTTAAAGAGAAGCTAACTGTGACTGATGTCAGTCTTTTTTTGCTTACTGGTATGTTTCTGCAGCAGGAGACTGGATTAGTTGTGCTTGTGAATAATGCATCGGCTGCAGTTTCTCGACCTGTAAATGCAGTGGGTGGCATTGATTTTAGCTTGACTTGTCTTCATTGTTCCTCTCATTAAAGAGAGCAAAGCTGCAGCAGAGTGCCTGCTGGTGATGACGGGGAGCACAAAGATTTTGCGATCTAAAAAAGTCACAAAGCAGCACCCAGGATTTTCTCCTCTGTCATCAGTCTGAATGCACAAACCCTCACACACAAGCACAAACCCTCACACAGCGATCGCATCTGAAACAGTGTGCAGTGTCTTAATGTGGCCCGCTGTACAAAAGCCTGCTCCAGAACGATTTTCAGTGGTTTTAAAACTTCCTTTTCCATCCTTGAAAAGAAGCGAGAGAAAGGAGAGGGAAAAAGCAGCTAAGTGTGCCAGCGCCCCGTCCTTTAATTTTCCTCCGAGGCCTTTTGTGAGGGAGTCGGCCTGAAGTGAAAGCACAGTGTGCAGCTGTCCTCCTGGCCCACTGCTCGCTTTTTGTGTGGCGTTTTCCCGTCAAGAATACTAATAGTGATACCAGCGCTGTGGAGTCCGCCCAGCTGGCTGAGGAAACAGACAACAATTATTCTGCCATCAAAGACGGCCATTTAATCTGCAAAAGTTAGCGAGCCGAAGAGTTCGACACACAGATGCAGAAAAGTTTATCAGTGGTTGTTTAACGTTTGGCTCACTTCTGTGGATCTGACTGTGACTTTAATCTGCACACATTTATTCTACTGTATGCCAGTTTGACTGAATGCTGTGTGAGTGAGGCATGCTGCCATCTTATGTCTGTTTATTAAAACTTCATTTTGACAAGTGAATGAGGCTGAAACAAACACACACACAACACACACAGTTCTTCTGTACTTAGCTCTTTTCAACTTTTGTCCATAAATAGAGCGATTTAGGAGCTTTTATTTTCAGGGTTTTGTTGTATTGGTAAGTCAGCAAAAGTCAAACAATCTGGGACTTCTTTAAGAGTTAAAGAGGTTCTCTGTCCTTGAAATTGCTTACATAAGTACTACTTTGTACTGCTATTAGTACATTTCAGAGGAAAACACTGCACTTTTAACTTAATTTCATTTATCTTATAGTTATAGCTACAAATATTTTTCAGATTTAAAAAAATAGCCAACAAATGACCAGTTTTAAAGAATAAAAATCACCTTAAAGTGTATAAAATAATCATAAATTCCTCATTTATAAGCATAATTGATATTGCATTATTGATGATTAAACAGCATGATGATAGAACTTTGACGGTCACTCTGCATAACTTTTATCTTTGATACATTAAAGTTTTAACCTCGAGGATCTCAGTTTAGTTCTCAGCTGTACCTGTGGTGATCAGCAATAATTGCAAATTGTGTTTTTGGATCTCTTCCCTTGATTTTGAAATTTAATCGCCTGTAGTGCATCACTCTTTTCTTAGTTTGTTCGTCCATTTTAAAAGTGTACTTGCAAGGGACCAGAAAAATCAATGCACCACTTACACACATTAGTGAATTAAAGAGTGAGTCTGTTGTATTAGTTTGATTTTGATCAGGTTTTTCCCGGGAATGTTGCCACAGACACCCAGTTCACAATAGAGCAAAATAAAGGGCTTTTATCAGCAATAGAGTGACTCAAAATACATATATTTAAATTTACTTTAAGTAAAGTTGTACCTAAGTTGAGTTAAGTGCAGAATCCCCAAGTTTACATCTTTAAACGGCTTGTTTATCCATCAAAATATTCACATCTGATCATCTGTAACCTGTAACTTTAAGTTAAAAATGACTTTTCTCCTAATAGTTTCCTCCTAATTGATTAATGTAAAAGTAAAGTAGAAGTAGTTTGGAGCTGCAGAGCTGCGTTTTAACGATGATTGAACAATTGCAGCTTCCTCGTGGCCGCCTCACGAGGTTGTGTGAGGTCACAGCGAGCGTCCTGCCATGCCTGCTGGGTTAATAACAGGGCCAGACTGGTGACGGGGAGCTGGCAGGATGCCGCTGGGCTGAGACGCCGTGTCATTAGCTCCCGGAGGTGATGAATGGTTTGTGGTCGGGAGGCTGTGCTCCCAACTTCCCTTTGAAAACCAGCTCTTTTATGCTTCATAGTTGGGCTCTGAGATACTTTTTTCAGTGTTTTACACAGTTTATTGGCATTTTCTCCAAATGTACAATAGGGACACACTCTGCTGCCAGAGTTACAGCTAAACTAATGCAGTCCAACACAGCAATCCTGCAGTAAATCTTGTCTTTATGAGGGTTATAATAATCAGATTTGATTTGAAATGTTTGACAGAAGTGTTGATTAAACTTAATGTTCATTTGGAGGCTTTCGTCTCTGTTGTAGTTCATTATACCGAGAGGTGTTTTTGATATTGTTTTATAAGATCTGTCACTTTATTCTATTTTTAGGTGCCTTTTTAACACCGAGCCAGGGACAAACAGATGGAAATTAGACTTGTAGACTAATTTTGGCTTATTTGCAGCTCTTTTTTCTGTTGATCAATGAGAGGCGTCTCTGTCAAATATACTAATAAAACACACAAAAATGATCCGCCTCCTTTATATCAGCAAGAGGAGACTAAATATAAAACATCTCTTAGTACAATTCTAATGCCAGTTTCTATCTTTACCCAGTATGGACATTACAGGTACAACCTTTTTATTTTTTATTTCCCACCACTTTAACTGAAATGCCTTTAAATCTGCTTGGATGGATTGTCATGAAATCTTGTTCAGATGTTCGTGGTCCTGGACTTTTCTTCTTGAGCCATCTTGATATTTGTGGTTTTGAGTTAATATATATCTCTATAATAATTGGAAGGATTGCTATTTTTCCTCTTTATTGTTTTTGTTTTGCGTCTCTCTTTAGTTATTTCTCATCTTTTCATGGTTTTGTATCTTTTTTTGTTATTTTTGTGAGTGGTTGATTCGTATCTGTGTTTTGTGTTGTTTTTTTTGGTTGTTTTGTGTCATTCTTAATTTCTTTGTGGTCAGTATTTGTCTCTTAGTGACATTTTGTTGCTGTTCCTGTTCCTGTCCACGGTAGATCTGTTCAGTAATTGATCCATGAGCTCAAACATCTCTCTTGATACATGCAGCCTCACAGTTCTGCTGCCATGGCAGTCGACTCTATTTAACAATATCTGCTCCCAAAGGCAGAATTTATAGTGAACTTTCTTGTCAGATATAACCTTCAGGTCCATCCTTCCATTTGTATCTGTGCTCTATGTTTTATAGCCTTCTTTAAACATGAAAGCTTTTGTTTCCTACTTTCTTTTCTTACAGAATGTGATGCATTTGTGCTGGTACAGTTCTGCTCTTAACAGTATTACATAATCAAATGCAAACACCTAATGGCTGAAAGTCAGAACGTACCAGTGCAACCTTGAATCTGTCTATTTACTACCGCTTATAAATACCTGAGCAAAGCTAAAAATCACAGTCGGTGGATGCTGTAATGAAGGTAGCACAAGGGTGTTCAGGAAGTGACCTTTAATATTGCAATAAATCAGTTTGGTGAGATCAGTGAAGCACAATACGTGACATCAAGGATCAGAAATCACTATTAAAGGTTAAACATGTGTGAAATTGGAAACTTGTAAAGAGAAATAATGTGTCATTGTTGTGTCCTTTCTTTCCCTGAGTGTTTAAATCTTTTATATTTGATCTAATAATGATGATAACAATGATCATGTTTTTCCCTCTTTATCTCCATAGACATGTCCAAATACTTCCACTTCTCATCGCAGTCTGCCGCCTCACTCTGGCCTTCCCCACACAAACTCCATCTGCATCTGGTGCGTCTGCATTTTCCCGATATCTCTTAATTTCATCTCATTCAGAAAAGAATAAAAAGGTGTATTTTCTCTGTCCTTCACGCTCTCTCTCCCGCAGATGAAGACGTCCGGCAGCTCCAGGTGAACATCCCTCACTCAGGGCCGGTTTCCGCCCCGCTGGGCAGCTCCATCTCCATCCCCTGCCTGGTGTCTCTGTCCTCCCTGTCCTCTGTCACACCGCGGGTCAAGTGGACCGTGGTGTCCGGAGGCGTGGAGACACAGATCTTAGTGGCGCGGGGTCAGAGGGTGAAGGTCAACGAGGCGTACAGAGACCGCGCCGCCTGGCTCAACTACACTTCCTCTCCTGATGATCTGTCTCTGTGGCTCGGAGATTTACGCTCCAGTGACGCGGGTCACTATCGCTGCGAGGTGCAGCAGGGCCTGGAGGACGCCAGCGACCTTGTGCAACTCAAGGTCAAAGGTAATGAAATGACAGATCATCACTGAGGCTTTGGAGAGATTTACATGAATAGAAAGTTGAGTTTTAAAATGATTCTCTGCTTATTTGTGTGTTTAGGTGTTGTATTCCACTACAGAGACGCTTTGGGTCGCTATGCGTTTTCCTTCCAACAGGCCCGGGGAGCCTGTGAGGCCATCGGGGCACAAATAGCAACTCCTGACCAGCTGCTGGCGGCTTATTATGACGGCTACGAGCAGTGTGATGCAGGCTGGTTAGCAGACCAGTCCGTCAGGTATCTCATCACCTCTTTTTCTGCTTATTACAACATTCAATTATTTAAATATTTATATATTTATATTTATATATATATTATTTATTTATTGTCGTGTTTTAAATGATTCTATTTGTTATATATAATTTATTTTATTTTATTTTTTTATATATTTATTTATAAAATGTAACAAATAAATAAAAAAACAAAAACAAAACAAGAAAAATGTGCTTTAAAAAATTTGAATTATAACAAACGACATTAATAAACCACAAGAAAAAAAATCACATGTCCGAAAAGGAGTAGTAAGAAGTAAAGACTTAGTAGTCCAAGATCTCTATTATAATCTAAAACCATGTTTACGAAGTTTAAAATGTTAATTCTATGTTTCATTCCTGCAGGTATCCAATCCAAGTGCCCCGTGAAGGCTGTTACGGAGACATGGACGGCAAACCAGGATTGAGAAACTACGGGACAATGCACCCGGATGATCTGTTTGATGTTTACTGTTATGTGGAGGAAACTGAGGGTATGAATAATCATACTTATTTCTATAACCAAAGCCCTACCGACAGGGTGAGAAATGCTTTGAAAGAGACATTTTACAGCTGAAAAATAAACTTAATGCCCTCTGTAAGATAATCTACATAATTACTTTTTTCCACATTACTTAATATTCCTGTACTGCAGGAACATATGTGACACTTATTCATATATATTAGCCAATAATATCAGTAATGCCAGTAAATTTCATGGACTATATCTACATATATTCATATTAAAATGAATTAAATGAGATACACCTTGTGTTTGCAGGGGAGTTGTTTCATGATGCCGTCCCGCAGCACTTGTCATTTGCTGAAGCACAGTCATACTGCAGAGCAGCAGGAGCAGAGCTGGCTACAACAGCACAGCTGTACTTGGCATGGAGCGAAGGTCTGGACCGCTGCAGCCCCGGCTGGCTGTCTGATGGCAGCGTGCGCTATCCCATCATAGCCCCTCGGGAGCGCTGCGGAGGGCCTCAGCCTGGAGTCAAAACTCTGTACCGCTTCAGCAACCAGACCGGCTTCCCAGAGGCATCCAGCCTTCATGACGTATATTGTTTCAAAGGCAAGTGTTTTAGTCGAAGAAAAATGCATTGAATATGCATGTAAGCAGTTTTTAAAAAATGTTTTTTTTAATCCTCTATTTGTTCTCTACAGATAATAGAAATACTCCCACTGACTCTCCGGACTACGCGGCCACAGAGCCTGAAGACATCGAACAAGATGTTGTTATTCTAAAGGAAACAGATCAAGAGCTGCAGCTGAACCAACATGCAGAGCAGGTGGAGCTCAAAGCTCACTGGGTGGAATCTTTTCCCATTTTGCCGACATTTTCTCCCGAGGAAAACCGGGTTGACACACATCAAGAAGTTAAACAGGAGTCCCCTCTGAACACCACACCTACACTGGACCTCTTCCAGACATTGATCGAAACTTCATCTCCGACAGAAATGAGCTCCCAGGATCCGACAGCTCTGATGAACAGCACCGTCAGCACCACAGAAACCTACGACTCCCCTCAAAACACGTCTTTCCTGCCCCGTGTTTACAATGAGACAGATTCAGACCTCAACGTGAACTCCACCTTTGACGAGTCCGAGCCTGAAAGCACCACAGGGTTTCCCGATTCGACATACGAACCTCACACACAGAACCAGACAGCTCATCCTGAAGAGATCACGTCAGAGAGGCCACAGGATTCCCAAGAAATACAAGAGAGCAGCTTGCTTTTTGACAGCGCCCAAGCAAATTACAGCGAGACGGACAGCAACCACACCCAAGAGGAGAGCTTCTGGGAGGTGACCTCAATGACCCTTGACCCTGTGGTTCAGGTGAAGCTCGAGGAAACAGCAGAAGAAGATCCTGTGCAGTTGTTTCTGTCAACTCAGGCCTCAAAAGAAGAAGAGGAAGAACTTGTTACACAATCAGCTCAAACGACAAAATCTTCCATCATGGAGCTAACATCAGAGTGGGCCAACGTGGACGGTTCTGGAGATGTTTCTCAAGGTATGTCGAGCAAACATTTGAGTTTCTAACAAAAGTACAGACATCAGCATCTTCAGGGAATCATTTAAGTCCTGAGAGGTAAAGTAGAGCTGCAGTAAATTTGCAATGCGGCCTTAATACATGCACACACAGGCTTGGGGAGGGTCTTACAACTCAAAACCAATCCAAAAACCAATCATCTCAAAGATAATGTGAAAAAAACTACCGAGAGATACATTGTCCAGACCTCTGAGCTTTCACAGTAGTCTGTAACTGATAAAGTTGTAAAATTCAGGTGGAATAACTCTAAATATTGTCTGACAACTCAAGGTTTTTCTTTGTATTTATTGGGCTTTATCGTTACTAAATGACTCAATGTCCCAAAATGACAAATTCTTCCCTTAGTTGATGTATTTAAAGCTCTAAAAATGTGTTCTGCTCTTTTTGCAGAGAGTGAACTCGACATCAAAGCAGTCAGCTTCTTCCCCACATCAGATTCTTCTTCCAGCTTCACCACTCATGAGTCACCTTCTGCCTCAGCTAGCAGTGCTTCTTCTGATCCGCAGACAGCTCTCCCCGATCCAACCCTCTCATCTGGGTCACGTCATTCTGACAAACTGGGCTTGGACATCCTCTCCACAGCACCACAGTTATGGGAGTCCTCCAGTTTCAGACAGGAGGGAAGCACAAGCTTAGAAATTGAAGACACGGTCACTCTGGAAAGTGACGGAAAACAGCTGCAGCCAACAAAGTCAGAAGACATCCTTGTTTCTGGAGTAAGTTTAGCTACCACTGAGTCTCCAGACGGGTTGAACACATCCCAGTGGCCTACTGATTCCTCCACAGCAAGGTACCGAACATCTGATTATATAGTGTATTTGGATAGTACGACCACTGGGTATGAAGAGGCAAGTGGACATGAACTAGCTACTGTTAATGCAACGCTGGGAGAAGATGTAAAGGTCACTCCAACCATTAAAGAGGACGTTAATGTTAGCCAAATCTTAGAAGAGGAAGTTACAGTTACCCCAACTACTGAAGAGGAAGATACAGTTACCCCAACTACTGAAGAGGAAGATACAGTTACCCCAACTATTGAGGAAGAAATCAAACTTTCCCCAACTCTTGAAGAGAAAACTCAAGTTTTCTTTTCACTGGAAGAAGAAGCTAACGTAGCCCCAATCCTTGAAAAAGAAGTCAACGTTACCTCAACTCCCGAAGAAGAAGAAGCTAGCGCTGCCCCGACTGTTGATAAAGAAACTATTTCCCCAACACTTGCCTTTGAAGAAGAAGCTAATGTTGCCCTGGTCCTTGTGGAAGAAGCAAGCATTGCCCCAACCCTTGAAGAAGCAGCTAGCATTGCCCCAACCCTTGAAGAAACAGATAGTGTTGACCCAACCCTTGAAGAAGAAGAAGAAGAAGAAGCTAGTGCTGCACCAACCCTTGTCTTTGAAGAAGAAACTAGCATTACCCCAACAGAAAAAGAAGATGCTAACACATTCCCAGTGCTTGTGAAAGAAGTTACCATTGACCCTACATCAGAAGAAGAAGCTAGCGTTGCCCCAACAGTTGAAGAAGATGTTAATGTTGCCCAAACAGTAGAAGAAGAAGCTAGCGTAGCTCCCACTCTCGAAGAGGATATTACCGTCTTTGCTCTCGACTCACAAACATCAAACTGGGCTCTTCTGAGCAGCACCACCGGACCCCAGGAGTCTCTGAACGATCTGGAGTACAGCTCAAAACACTCCTCCATCACCTCCACGGCAGCTCCAGATTCCCCCTCGAGTACAAAACCAACTCCTGCTTCCAAAAAGATGACGACTACCACCATCACGACCACCACGCACTGGTCCAGGCGCAGCTGGAGCCCGACCACCTCAGCTCCGAATGTTTACCACAAGACGGCCGAGCCCCGGCAGGTGACGGCCTTCATGCCGCCAGTGGATCAAGGTCTGGTGGATGTTGAGTTTAGTCTCACGCAGCCGCCCACGCTGCTTATCTTGCCCAATGAGAGGGCGGCTGTAGGCGGTGCAGGGAAAGTTTCAGGTAATGTTAAAGCCACTTTCATCAGCCTAACCGTCCTCCTCTTGCTACTCGATGACGCACTGATGCACTAAAATCCCTGATCTGTCAACTTTGCTCCATTTTCTGTAAAACACCTCCCCTCCTTTTTTCAAAACGACTTCCCACGTTTGTTTCACTTGTTGTCTCAGAAAGCCCACTCACCCTTCTGACTCCTCCCGCTTCACCTTAAAACACTCCTCACTTTTTCTCCCACCTCCCCCCTCGAGATACTCACACTGGGACAGCTCCCATTTGACATTTGTCAACAGCCCAGTATTGTTGTGCATGATAGTTTTTTTCCCTCCTCATCCAAAGATTGACTTCTGTGAAGTACTGTAATATACCGAGTGTGTTTATGAATGAGTGTTTCAGTGCTTTTCTGCAAGAGTGATGATGATAGCATTGGTAAACCTTTTTTCTCAGCGTCTAGATCGTTGGATTTTGATTGCAAATAATACATCTGGCACCAAACAAGTGCAACTTATTCTCTTCACCATTTCTTCTCGCTAACTCACATTATCTTCTGCAGTAATCTGGAAGTGACTCGATAAAGGACTTGATCTTTTTTCTGGAATGTAACAGCAATCAGTGCAAAAGCAATAATGTTTATATTTAATCCATAACTTCACATCAAGTGTCAAGATTGTTCTTTTTTCTCAGATTTTCAAACTTTTATTGCTCCCTTAGACAGTCTAGTACAGAAGCACAGTTTGTTATTATGCTCTTAAGCACAAATATTGCGCAGTATTGATTTGTTGTGAGTGGTAGCAGTTAGCAATGTTTCATGCTCATGTCTTATTGTTTAATCCTGATTTGTACATTATTGTGTTTTTAGGTGTAAGAATGATAAAAATCGACTAACCTATGTTTGTTTCTCGTCTCACCGTCACTTGATAAATCTGTTATTTTGGTTTTCTTCAGTCTCAAAGGTTTTAGTTTTCTGTCAAATGTTTTGTTTGCTTCTCGAGGGTGGGGCAAAGTGTGAAAGAACATGTCTAACACGAAAAGCTTTCATAAAGCATGAAAAGTGAGGTATGATATTTTCTAAAAAGCTCAGAATCATGAAAGTTTTTAAAATACTTTCAACATTGTGTCATTTCCCCTCACCTCACTGAGGAAATATCGCCCTCTATAGGTCGGCCCTAACATTGTCATTGGGGGTTGTTCTATGTTACTACTACTACTATGTTAATACCAAAAGAAATCTAATATAATTGAGTAAATCTTCTTCTGATGGCCTCATATTCAATTCACAGCTATCAAAGACATTTAGTGTTGTTGGGCATCCTTGATTTGCAGCTAGAGCTGACCAGATTATTATCAAAGGGATTTAAATCTACCAAATTGTCGGATAAACTTTTATTCTGTGAACTCTACTCCAGCGTAGTAAAACAAAAACAGGTTTCCAGATTATTAACGCTATTTATGCAAGATTCAGACCCTACCTGTGCTATGTGATTATAAATAGAGGCATCAGACAAGAGTTGAATAACCTCAACTTTTGTGTTGTAATAGTTTCAGAATGATGCTCTGCCGGATGTTTTTCTTTCTTTGGTAACTAACATGTTTTTTTCCCAACCAGCTGTTTTTTAAGGTGATAATTGACACTGTGTGCAACAGTTTCACTTGGCACATTAACACTGACATTTATCACATTGGATCTAGAAATAGTCTTCAAATTAAATCTATTTACAGATAAGAGAAGGGACAATATTAAAAATAGAGTATATTAAAATGGATGGTACATGATGCTGTACGTCCCAGTGATACAAGTTTGCTGCATGATCTCACTTTTAAATTCAAGGCTGCTTACAAGCTCCAGTTAATCTAAGGTTGCAGCTACAATTTAGTTTGCTTCTGTTGTTTACACATCACTATGTCAACAGTTTTTACGACCAGCAGCTTTCAGACAGAAAGCTTTTTTAAAACGTGCATCAGTTAATGAACATTGCACAGATTGGAGCATGCAGATGCTTTTTCTATTTTCCACATTTAATCTCAGCTTCAGCGCCTCCATTAAGCCTTAATGTGGTGAGCAGTGATGATTTTATATATTGGACTATTCAAGATGATAAAAGACCGGAGACTCGGCGGGAAAGCCACCATTCATTCAGTAATCGAAATTACTAACCTCACATAATTACCCACAGGCAATTTATTGTTGTGTGCTGTTTGAAGAAAACTACACAAACACATGGAAATCATGCAGACTTTTCACATAAAAGGGTGAGAAGTGAACCAAACAAAGAGAAAATCAAAGTACATATTCCAACACGACTCACAACACAAGCTTTCATTTCTATACTGTTAAACCACAGTTGTGTATTTTTCAGCAAAACTAAAAGATGTTTTTACTTTGAGTGCACATGATTCTCATTTGACCTGTGTAAAACAGTTATTACACACACACACACACTGAACCAGAGAGAGTATGTGAGTGTGCAGTATAATGACAGACACCACAGAGATCTTGTTTACTGGGTGTCAAAGGAGCAAATAAACCAAAATCCTCTTGTAAAATGTTTAATTTCAGTTTGGACATAAGAGCCTTCCATTTTGTCTTCTTTTACAAATTTAGAAAATCAAACAAGAGCTCCAGCCACTGGTTATACCAGCACTCTTATACTACCAGTGCCACTCGCTTTTTTTTTTCCTTTTGCAGACTAAATAACACTTTTTGACAAGGACACTTTGCCTGAAGTGTAGAAATATTTCCCTTGTGCAGCATAATCATCCAAACAGGAAAGGACACACAAAGTCACGATAACAAGAGATCTCACTGATATTTCCTCCAATAAATAATATTTAATTTGAAGTGTTTTTCACTCGACAAAGTTAAGAAATAGACCTGGTCCTGCACAGAGGTGATTTGGCTGCTGTGAGGCAGTGAGTAGACACGGAGTGTTTTTTACAGGAGAGACAGAATACAGTGTGTTTTGGTAAAGATTAGCTATCAAAACAGATCACAACAAGCTCATGATCATCATGTTATCTGTGTCTTTGACTTGGATTCTGCATTTTTTTTAAGGGTATACTATGCAGGATTTCCCCACAAAATTTAAAGAAACAACAAATTCACTCTCAATTTGGGAATCACCTTTGGGACACAAACTATAAAAACAGCAGACACAGCATTGAAAATGCAAATACAGCGAGGCGAAATGCCAAGCAGACAAAGCTTTTTTTCTGAGAGGAGAGGCCAAATTAGAGTGCTGTGCTTACAAATATAAAGTGACAATTCCTGCATAGTATGCCTTTAAGTGTAACATTATAGCATATCAAATCTTGAACCACCGGTCCCTTCAAGTCTTTTTTAAGACACAGTCACGCAGTGTCGTTTTCTTTGGCATAATTAAACCTCCACCATAAACAATTATCAGTTGAAAGGTTTATTAAAATGAAGAGTGAAAGAAGAAGACAGAAAAAAGAAGAGATGCACAGAAGAAGACAGAAGAGGACCTGAGGAGTTTGACCTCATGTGGCCCTCTGCAGTTTGTCCTCTGCTGCCATCTGTGGGCTCAGGTGGCAGTTTGATGCTTCAACATGCTACTATTATTATATATTTTAACGTACTTATCTGTCCCTGTAAATGTTTGTATTCAAGTGCATCTATCTTTGAACTTTAACCTTAATTTCTCAAGTCTTTTGACGCAGCAAATCCATTTGTATATTTATATTTTAATAAAATAACATATATAGAATACCCGAGTATTAGGATACAGAGACAGCGGGCTGTATATTTTTCAGAATAACCTGAAGTGACCCTGTTGTTTGTTTCAGATGCCTGTGTGGACGACCCCTGTCTCAACGGAGGCACCTGCACCGACAGAGACGAACAGATTCAGTGTCTCTGTTTGCCGACATACGGAGGAGATTTCTGCCAGATTGGTGAGTGGAAATTATTTCTGTGAAAGCCTGTCAAACAATTTGGGAAGGAAGGAGCTATTTCACAATAATAAAAATAAGACTTAAAGATGTGTGGCTGTGTTTTCAGACCTGGAGCGATGTGAACCGGGCTGGGATAAGTTCCACGGTTTCTGCTACCGACACTTCAGCCAGCGTCTGAGCTGGGAGGTCGCAGAGCAGCACTGCCGCATGCTGGGAGCTCATCTGGTTTCCATATTAACCCCCGAGGAGCAGAATTACATCAACAGTAGGTTCAGCAACATGGTTCGTCCTGTAGGAGTCATTATTATTGTGTCATGAGGACTGAATTTAACTGACTTATTGTCCTCACCAGACAACTACAAAGAATACCAGTGGACTGGACTGAATGATAAAACCATCGAGGATGATTTCCACTGGTCTGATGGAAACCCACTGGTGAGGAATATTTGAAAACATGAGCTTGTATGAATAAACCCACACAGTGTTCACATACACCATTTAATATATAACATATAGAACCACCATCCTCTGTGAGAGTACTCTTTTAAGATATATATTTATTAGTATTCTCACTTTTTCCATTGCAAGTATTTGTGTGGATTTTCTCAGCTTGATACACCCTTAATTATTTAGGGAGCTCACACATTTACTTTGATACCAGAATTTGTTTGTTTTTTTGGCTTTGAGAAAACCTTTATCCAGGTTAAGGGATAATTTAATGCCATTTTTATTACACCATAACATGTAACCCAAAACAAATGTGAAATTCTTCTAAATCAAAGGAGCTGTGCTACTTTTATATGATAAAACCTCATTAAAAAATATAGAAATAGTATCAAGAAGCTTATTATTAATATGGACACAGTTTATTTGTCCATGTTGTGATTAATTTTCCTTACATGCACATTAAAAAGAGACTGTCTCTTGTCATGCAGCTGTATGAGAACTGGTACAGAGGGCAGCCTGACAGTTACTTCCTGTCTGGTGAAGACTGTGTGGTGATGGTGTGGCACGACGACGGGCGCTGGAGCGACGTACCCTGCAACTACCACCTCGCATACACCTGCAAGAAAGGCACCTGTGAGTAACAGGATGTATATGTATGTGCACCATCATACCAGGCTGCTCTATTTAAAATTATTATGATTATTATTTATTCACTATTGTTTGATTTATTTGTTTTTAAATAGATTTTTTTGTTTTTTTATTTATTTTCTTACATTCACTATATGTATGTGCACCATCACACAAACCTACTTTTTGTTTGGATTTTATTTATTTTTTAAATGTATTTATTTTATTTTACTATACGTATATGCAGCATCACACTAGCCCTCTTAAAAAAAAATTCATATTGATTTTATTATTATCATTTGTTTTGTTTTTTTGCTTAATACATGTAATTATATGTATATGCACCATCATACTAGCCTATTTTTAAAAAATCTCTTCCTTTTATTATTATTATTATTTATTATTATTAAATTTATTGTAATTATTCATTTTTTTTAAATACTTTTTTTCCCTGTAAAACAACACAAATTTGAACAACATTATTTGTAAGAAAGTGTAAATTTATACCAACTTTTAGAAGGACTTATACATCAGGAGCTCCTCATTAATGGTTTCAGCGCCCTCCTGTGGTTGTTTGTAGCTATTACACCATCACACTTCAGCCCCAGATAGGACCTAACTTGTGCCAACTCTTCCAACAGCCTCATGTGGTCCACCACCCAAAGTCAGAAACGCCTCCATCTTTGGAAAAGTCCGACAGAGATATGAGACCAACGCGGTCGTGCGTTATCACTGCGCCAAAGGTTTCCAGCAGAGACTGACTCCTCTGATCAGGTGTCTGTCTGGAGGCAGGTGGGAGAGGCCGCAGGTCCTGTGTGTTCCTGGTAAGATAAGTTTTTCCTGCACTCTCTAACAGATATGAAGCGATACAGCGACTGTGAGGCTGCTGCACTTTATCTGACAAAAGGAAAACAGTGAAAAGTTCAAAACCAACAACACACTTCAGCAGAGTGTTTCATATTTTTACATTTTAGTATTTTAACACTTTTTTTTCCAGAGTGTGTTTATTATATTTTATATTTGAATGCTATTTACTTACAGTTCTTTTTCCAAAGAAAAGTATGCCATCCTATCCATGTCACAGAACACACATAGTATGTGACAAATAAAACATTTAAATCTTGTAATCTTTAAGTCAGAAGTAAAAACTAGTCCCCAACAAATATACTTCTATTTTTACTGCTGTTTGAGTAATGTTAGCTAAAAACTACAATGCAGAGAGGATTTAGGATATAACATAACCTTTTTTTTTTTAATAAAATTAAAATATATATGGCTGAATTCCACAGAAATATGTATTTTTCCCCCCTTATTCTGAAAATTACAATATTCCTATTAAGCTCTTTACATGGCTAATAAAAATATATCTTTGACTAATACTCATAATGAACATGAATTGGGAATATTGCCATATTCAGAATATTATTTTGCATGTAAATGTAGTCATTGTTAAGCGAATAGCACAAGCCTTATCCTTTAATATGCTGTTGCACAATGCTTTTGAATTCCCTTTCAGAGGCCGGAAGTCCATCCCAGCACCTTGAAGTGACGTCACTGAGCAACAGCAACTTCGCCGCCGCTGAAGACGAGATCGAAGCCACTAAAGAGACGCCGCAGTACTGGGACATCAAGTTTTAAAAAAAAAAGTCAGCCATGCTTTCCTTCCTCGTCTTCCTTTCTCACATTCTGCTGTTGTAACATGAAAAAAGGTGCCAAGAATCAAATGCTTTTTACCAATGAACGCTCACACAGGACAGAATGAACCACAGACTGAAGCCAACAAGCCTGAGCACACAAACAGGCTTCGTTTTATCTTAATGAAGTAAAAGGTTCCTACTTTTTGATGTCCTTTAGAATATTTTCTACTGTATTTTGGTTTAGTGTAGTGAGTGAAGAAGAGGAAGAAACAACAGAAAAAAAAGAAAAATACATTAAATGTGTGGCTCCAAATCTAAATCACAGTATGAATGGTTCTCTTTGTGGTTTTTGTTTTATCAGGAACCTTTTTTTAAAATAATGGTGCTATTTGTCTTTAAAATGTTTGTCTCCAACACAGATATTTGTTTTCCTAACAACTCCAAAGCACAAAGTCAATCTGAACTAATATGTACTGTACATATATTCGTTTTCTCACCTGTGGTTATTGCTGTCCGCATTCTTCCGAAGAGAAACCTTTTATTTCCAGCAGACGCAGTTTTGTTCGTCAGCTTTATGTTGTAATAAAGTTTTGTAGAACAGAGCGAAGAATAAAGCATTCTCTTATTTTACCCTCAGCACCGTGTGTGGCCTTCATTTCATGTTTTCATGATGTTATTTTACAGTGTTTGGTCTGTGTGTTGATAGAAAACACTTCTGTGGATTGTGTGGCATTTCAAGGAAGAAAGGGTGACAGAAAAAGGTGGATTTTGATGAAATCCTTGAAGTATTATTAAACTCTCACATGAGACTATACCTCTCTCCTCATGAAGGAACACCTCCAGTCTTATTTCTTTTCTTAGTTGTATTTCTGAGGCTGCATCACATTTGATCACATGGTATCACTCACAGCTTTATGCTACTTGATAATATACTCCATTACATTTTAGAGTGAAATATTATACTAGGTGCAGCACATTTATCCAACAGCATATAATCAGATTGTTAAAAATATATTTTTTTTTTAGGAATTTGAAGGACCTTGTTACTATTAACTAACGTTTATTAAAAGGATCTTAGCTTTGACTGACTAACAGTGGTAGAGGAAGCACTCAGATCATTTACCTAAGTCAAAGTAGCAATACCACAATGAAAAACAAAAGTCCTGTATTCAAAATCTTACATAAAATACCTTAATATAATGTGTAACAAACAAGGAAATCCAATAAATTACAAGGACAAACTTTATGTCTCTGTAGAGGAAAAAATAAACAACTGTACTAATGGATTTTCATAGATTTTCTGGCTGCTTTGTCAATTTTTATACAAACAAACGACAATTAATCAGGTGCCCAACGTGTCGTGTGCACGAGCGTCTGCGCATGCTCATATCCAGCAGAGATGTTACGTCACGGTTTCGTCACTCCTGCCGGAAATTTGCGAAAAGTTTGAAGCAACAAACCGACAAGAGAAACACAAAATGTGAGTACCGTGTATTTAAATGTGTGCTTTTAGCAGGTGAAGTTATTAAGTGTACACCCGGGAAACCTTTAGTGATAAAAAAGACATGCCGGTGTAAAAAACACATTTGTTTGTTTTAACGTATGCTGCTTAACTAACCTAGCTACCACGGGTAAGCTAGCTCACCACAAAAATCTCGCCCCTCAAAAGCTGCTGCTGTCCCACCACTAAATATTAGTTTTATCACTGAAGAAAGACGTTTAATATCCAAAAAGGCTTTAACAGTTTATATTTCATCTATTCCTGAATCTGCTTCCTTCAGGTTTCTGCACGTGGTAACAACAGCCACCAGGTGGCGTCATTGTCTCAGGATTAGTTCAATCTGCAGGAAGCTGATGGCAAACTGTCAGGCAGCAGTGAGGCGTTTGATCTCACAGCTGAGCACGAACAAAATATTTTGATCACCAAACTATTAACTGTTGAAATACTGAAACAAACAAAAACAATGCACAATAACAAACATTTTTATCAGTTACAGTAAAAGAAGGATAAATATTTGGTATCTCTGGTCAACTTTGACCGTTTTTCTTACAGCTGCTTTTATGATTCAATGTATTTACTATGTATTATTATATATGAAATAAAACACAATACAACTAATTTACATCCCTTGTCCTGAAAATATCTTTACTTTCTGTTGCTATTCTCTAATGTGTAAAAAACAAGAAATACTGTACAACTGTCAAGTAGTTGTGTAATGTAACAAACTACATTTACTTTACTTGAATATTTACTTTTCGTGCTACCCTCTACTCCACAATATTCAAAAAGAAATGTGTGCTTAATACTTCACTGCATTTATCTGACAGCTTCACAAATTAAGATTTTACACACAAAACATGTGAAGAAGATGTAAAATTGTTTTTCTTTGTAAATCAAACTTTCCAGCAGTTTATTTAGGCAAAACTAAAAAAATAGCTTTTTTTTATGCAGAATCATTTTCATATAATTTAATTTAATGATTGAGATTTTCTGCATTTAATACTTGAGCAGCACTTACTGATACATAAAGTTCTTCAGTAACCTTTCTAATGCAGGAATTTTACTTGTAGGCTCTGTGGTAATTATCTGAATACCTTCTCCTCCACTGATAGTAGTCTTTTTTTCTTTTCTTTTTTTCACATTTTTGATAAAAAATGTTTGGTCTTTTGTCTTTGAACATATATGAAACAGTTTGCAGTTATATGAGAAGAATCCCTCAATTCACACCTACAGCCTCCTCTGTGAAACACTTCAGTCCTTTATGAATTGCAGCCAACTGGCCCAGAAGTCAGTCTCCACCAGGCTTTTAGTTTGTCATCAGCCATTTTTAATTCCTAATTATAACAGCATAAATGCATTTGATTGAGTACATATTCAAACTTTTCCACTGTCGACAACTTTTTGGGGTCAGAGAGTTGGTAAAGTCAACAGGAAAAAGTGTCTATTTGATGCATTTCTCTCAGTGTTTGCAGCCGATGTAACCCTTCATTCTAATTCATGAAAGCATGTTAATAATCAATAAATCTTTCAGCAATAGGTTATTTATTACGCAAAAATACCATCTGCTGCTTTCATGTGATTATAGATTGAATATTCTTCTGGTTTTGGATTGTAAATCTGACTGAACGAGTCATTTGAACACATCGCTTTGGGCTCAGCTGAATTATTAACCCTTAAATGTGTGTTTAGTGAGAGAGAAGTACTAAAGTACTGCAGCGTAGAAATGCTCTGGTACAGAAGTCCTGCATTCAAAAGTACCAAAGACAAAGTAAAAGAAATGTACATGACATTATTGGATTATTGCTATTGATGCATTATTGTGTTCATCACTTGTCTCAGAAAAAATAGATGAACACAGATAAACCAGTAAAAAGATTATTAAAAAAGGGGGATGACGTCAAATAAAAGCAAGTCTATAAATGTAAATGCGTTCATGTATATTTCATTTAGATGGGGAGGAGTTTAATGGCATTTCACACAACTGGATGCTTTAAGTCACATGATGATCAAATAGAGAAAGTACCAAATGAAGAACTCTGTGGTTTCAGCATCACTTTTAGGATTGTGTTATTTTAATTTGTGTAATCAATGATCAGCCCTAGAATTCATGCTGCAGCTGGTAAAGTTGGGGCACATATTATGGTAAAGTAATACATTATAATTTTTTTTCAGATTATTATAATACAATGAACAAATTAACTAGGGACTAAAATGATCCAATAAATGTAGTGGAGTAGAAGTATAAAGTAACACTCAAGTAAAGCACAAATACCCCAAATTCAGTAGATGTACTTGGATACATTCCACCACTGGTTTACTGTAATATTATAATCACTTAATAATTAGTTTAACATCAGTATTAGACAGGCCCAAAACTTTTGAGACAAACCTTTCCATCATTAATGAATAGTTTGTATGTGTCTTAATGCAGAACTTAAAAAACATGCTTGAAAGCTGTTTCTCATGAAGGTGAATGAGAACTTTTCCCTCCCAGCACATGCCACTGAGCAAGGCATTTACCTTTAAAACAGATCCACATTAGTGCGCCCCAGCGGACACAGATACAGGATTAGAGCTGCTCCAGGCGGCTCCCCTGTTGTGCATGTGTGTGTGCAGCCTTTCTCCCTCCTGCTCCGGCTCAATTAAAAAAGGACCGATCCACATTATCAGAGCTGATCAGAGGCTGAAGTTGAATTCATAAAGCTGGGCGGATGTTCAGAGAGGTGTCGGAGCAGGACCGCCGTTCTCAGGCCTTCAATGGCGTCACGCAGCTCGGCCTGAATGCAGAGGGTGGCCGTCCGTCCCCTCCGTCATAGAGCCGATAACACAGCTCCAGATGGGGGAGCATTGTGGCCTGTGACCCCGGGGTCACGGGGTCAGAGCCGAGTGAACAGAGGCCAGTCGTTAAGGACTCCTCATGGAGTTCCTCTTTCTTCCGAAGGACGCGTGGCTCGCTAATTGAGGGCCCACCTCCCCAAACCCCAAGTGCGAGGTCCTTGACATCCAAAAATGACCGCTGGTGTGAACTGCAGGGGAGGAGGGAGGTGTAGGGAAAGAAAAGGAGAGATTTCTTATTATTTTAGCTGTGTTGTTAGAGCTGCAACTCATGATTTCTGCCATTGTGGATTCATTTATTGGGGATTTTTCTTTTATATTTTAGTTTATAAAATGTCAAATGACTGTTGAGTCTAGTGGAACTTCATTTATATTATAAATGTATCTGTCAGCCACTTTTCTATTATTTCTATTAATATTTAGCATCTTAGCTTGATATATAATGATTATCTCAATTATTAGTTCATTATCAGAATTTTCAGCAGTCAATTTCCTGTCATTCAACTAATAAAAAAATAGATAAATGTGTGACTTAGTAAACATTCAAAGCCCCAATTAGATCTTTTTCTGTAAAATAAAATACAGCCAAATATATCCAAATAATGTTTTCCCGCCTAAAACAAGTGAAATCTTCTTTTTATTCTCATCAGCAGTCGTTAGATGCGGCTCCGGGCGAAGCTGCCAGATTTCCAGCGGAAACAGAAAACGATGTTTGAATGAACATATCGGTAATAATTGGACAACAGTGTAAGACTTCACAAGATCTGTTAGTCGGCACAATGAAAAGACAGAAGGGTGAGGAGAAGTTGAAAAGGCGTGCCAAGTTGGCTGGGAACCTCGGCAGCGAGCTTTACCCACAACCCTTCACCCCTCCGCCACTGCTCACTGCCACACAAACAACCTTTGTGGCTTCCCTCCCGCTCGTGATTTGGACAAATGCAAAGTGTTTTGTGTTTTTTTGGGGGGGGGTCTTAGCAGCGTTTCTGACTTCCTTCCTGGTCTTAACACTACAATATACAGGCACACACTCAAAGAAAATGTGTTTGCTTGTGTATGTGTGTTGCTCAGAATCAAGAATTCAACTCAGGGCGGGAAAAAGAAAAATATTTAGCATTTACACTTATCTCTTATAAAGGTCATGAGATATAAAATGATTTAAGATCTCAAATCTTAAACCTTTCTTACAGATTTTTAGTTTGTTATAAGCTATAAAGTAAATAATAATCGACTTAAGATGAAGATCTTTTACTATGTTTTCTTTGAATGGAGCGGCTAAAATCAGTCGTTGGAATCAAGTTTTAATTCTTTTCTAAAATTCTTAAATGTGAACTTTACTACAAAGGAGAACGAGGGGACGAACAGCAGCATCCTCAGGTTTTATTTAGGAGCTTCTTATTATAATATCTTTATTATTTTGATTAAATTCTGAGGAACTTAACTTAAAAAGCTTTGCTCCTTTGCCCCAAAAAGTCCGGATTATGTTTAAATGATTACAACAAACCACACAATATTTCCTTTTAAATCATCTGCTCACTAACTTCCATTGATTTTATGAAAGAAAAAGCTGCATTATTAGTTCAGTAATTCCTCAAAAACAAACAAAAAAAACATTTATATAATTGATACAAATATAATGTGGGTGCTGCATTTTCTTTGTTTCCTCGTTAAGTTCTAGTAATACTTATATTCTGGCATTTTATTACTGTGAACCTTTTCATTTATCTGTAGCAAGGATTTTTAAATGTATTTTACTTCCTCATATTTTTAATTACAGTATCTTGTTCATGTTTTTGCTGAAGCTACAGTGTTAAGCAGACTGATAAAACATGAATATTGATATTTTACACTCAGACAAATCATCAGTTGATGTATATTTTTCCATGAACACACAGCAGTTATACTTTTGTTAACGATGTTCTACCATTTGAAAGAATTGTGACAGTAATCTGTACTGATGGACGCAAAAATGAAGCAATCGCAGCCTTTATATCTAACTATCTAACCACCTTAATTGACATTTCCTGACTGCCGTTTAGTTACCATCTTGTACATGATTATCATCAAAATATTCTCATATAAAACTCTAGATTCTTTATTTGTAAACCAGTTTCTGATTTATTACGTTTTAATATGTTTCAGACATCTGAAACGGTTTTATTTAATAATTCAAACGTTTAAGTAAAACCAGCTCTTAACTGTGTGCAGCCACAAAGAGCCCAGGTTTTATAGTCTTCATGTTATTCTTGCGTAACACAATAATGAGTTACAGTTTACAGTTGAGGCGTAATTAATGGGACCAGTTTACCATGAACACGTAACATTTCATCCTCGCCACTTATCGGACCATAAAGCATCTCAGAACACCAAACTCTTCATGTTGTTGTGATTGTAAACATGTCTTCAAACACAGATCGTTGTTTGTGTGTAAGAAGGAAGCTGCAGCAGCTGGATGCAGCTGTATCAGTTTCTCAGCGTGATTTAAAAAAAAAAAAAAGAAAAAAGTGTGGGCCGCCTGCAGCTCAGCAGCTCAGCTTTCAGATCAGCTCCACTGATATAATGGCTTCTTTAATCCGAGCCAATTAGACCCACAGGGCACGGGGAGTGGCTGTTTTCACACTGCACCAATTTGCGCTGGGGGTGGGAGGACTGATTGACAGGCAGCCGTGTGAAAACAGAGACACAAATAGGTTATAATTTGAACCCACAGAGCAGCGATATGGAGGATGCAGCCTACATGGGAACCTGTCTGTGGGAGTTTTCACTGCAGGAGCTTTTGATCAAAGCAAACGAGATGATTGAGACACTCAGATCGTTAAATCAGACTAACACACTGACAGTTTCATGGTTGTTTTACAAAAAAATCTATACAAATAATTGATCATACAGATGCACATGCTCATGTTTATTTGTTTTTATATAGTATAAGATATCTTGTATAGTCCCCTATGTTAAAACAAAAGCAGTGACCATTAGGTTTATGAGTTTTCAGCCATGTAAAAAAAGAGTTTTTGCTTTTTAAAACAGTTTCATATTCATGTATTATAAGGAAAAACTGAAAAAAATTGACTTATTGAAAAATATAGAAAAAATAAACATTGTTTTGTGTAGCAGAAATGTTGTTTTTCTTTCTTTTTTATCTTGTTAATAGTTTTACAATCCCTCAGATTAACCTTAACTGCAGGGTTGGAAACTTTATCATCATTATTTTATCTTTAATGTGCAAAATAGGCGACAAGATGAAGCAGAATTTTGTACCATTACTCTAGTAGTAACTGTAAAAATAATATTTGTTATTTGGATATGACTTTGCTATTAAAAAAAACATTTAAACCACTCTTTAAGACTTTTTAGAATAAAATTTACGTGGATATTTTCTCATTGATATTCAGAATCTCTTTTTCACATGTTCTTGCCAAGATAGCAGCATTAAAACTTTTAGGTACAAACAACAACAGACTTAAAACAACACAGCACAAAATATGATATAAAGGGATAAATAGTCTTTAAAGAAACAACAAATTCAGTGAGCTGCAGCATTTATTTTAAATCTATGAAGCAAAACATCCTAATAAAACTAATTCCATCTAAAGAATTAGAAAAAATAAAATCAGCTTCAGGAAACTGACTCCTTTCGTCACAGGAGGTGATGAGCTGAAGTGTTTGAACAGCTTCCTGCAGTGCTGCAGAGCTCCAGCTGGGGGCGCTCTGAGCTGAAGTTGTACCAAACAAAATGACTGCATGGGAATCACCTCATCTTCTGTCTTCATCCTGTTGTTTCAGTCAGTGAGACGGGAACATGTGGACAAAACTCCTGAGGATTATTGAGTGTTCGTCATTCATGTTTCTGTGGAGACGTCTCGTTCTCACAGCTGCACTGACCACTGATTAATCCTCAAAGGTGTGTGTGTGTGTGTGTGTGTGTGTGTGTCCACATCCAAGCCCCACGTCCATGTTAAGACGTTGATACATTATCCCTAAAACAAATCCCTTTGTCATGTTTATACTTTGAGTTTCTTTTGTTTTTAGCTTTTATTTTGTAGCGGACAGTATAAAAACCTGACAGGAAATGAGAGGGAGAGATGAGATCAGTCGAAGTGTGATTACATGGTCAGCGTCTTCGACCAGGACACGCTGTGTTTAGGTCTCGCTGTATAATGTGAATCTTCTACGTTCTTAAGACACCAAATCAAAATACATTAAAACCAAATCTCACATGTGGAAGCTCAAATGTGTCTCTTTTATATTTACTTCTGTTTTTCTTAAGTAGCAGCTGCAATACTGTAATGTAACGAGATGGGCACTTGCTTGTGTGTGTGTGAAAAAAAATATTCTCCCTCATGATTCAGATCCAAATTTAAAGGGTTCTTCCTTGACAAATGCTTTAACAATCCTCTAAATTTAATAAAAATCGGGTCAGTAGTTTGTCCAGAATCCTGCTGACAGACAAGCAAACAAACAAACAAACAAACCGTGCCAAAACATTACGTCCTTCTTGGCAGAGTTTTAAACTTAATACAAAAACCAAATTCTAATTCGGAAAAAGAAAATAATCTCTGCAAATTGTAAATAAAATAATAAATGACTGAGTATATGATCTTATAAATGGATGCTTTTATAAGCAGCTTTTTCCTGTTGTAGCAGGTTGAGATGGAGCTAAATTTAACTACTTTACACATTGTTTGGTAGTTTATCTCATTGCAGTGATATTTTATATGTTTTTATAATAAAATGTACAGATAAAACTTACATTTGAAAAGTAACTATTCACTCAAGATGACAGATTAATCTAGGGAAGATAAAAAGCACAATCTTTTTCTTTGAAATGTAGAGAAGTAGAGGCACAAAAAAGGAAACAATCAAGAACAAGTAGATTCAAATTGTTCTTCAGTACGTGAGGGAAGTACTTGGTTATGTCTTGATGCCACAGTGAGGATATTTTCCCACCATTGTCAACACCGGTGTTACTGATGACACAACATTTTACGGTTTAATCGATGGATCCCAGATTAACTGGTCACGGCAGGCCTCATTTTTCACCACGTATATAATGCAGAAGACTCCTTAATTATATAAAAATATATATATTTGAATGCTGAATATGTCAGCTTCCTCTGATGGCTCACTCCATCCTCATTTTCTCTCCCATCTCGTCCATGTTTGCTCATGCCCATATTTTAGTGTCATTTTGAAGGACGTCCCCAAGTTTAAACATTTGACAACCCGAAGTCCTTCATGTCCACCAGTTGAGATGAAATGTCCATCAAATGTGAGACTTTAAACAAACGGTGTCCTGACAACGTTATAATCACCTCCTGTGTGTCGTTCTTGTGCTGCTCCCAAGCATTAACATGTGAAAGCCCTCAGTTCCTGTGAACTTATTTGACCTCTGACCTCTCCTCTATGTCTCACAGACAACAAATAGCTGCAGCTGCGATGAAGGGTTCCCAGTCGGTTCTCACCCACAGACTGCGGCTCGCACTGACTGGGCCGTGTCTGCCTGCAGCCGACAATGAGTGAGTAAGAAGAAGTGATTATTTTAAGTGCTTCTGACTTGTTTGACCAATAATGAGACACATTCTTCGTGCTCCTACACACTCAAGGTAGCTCAAACATACCAGAGGCGAGCGTGTGAGCAGACACATACATGCATACATTTCATACATCACATGATATTTGATAACCTGCAGAGGGTGCTGTGCAGAAATGAGACAAAATATGACAACAAATGACTAAAGAATGAGAGGAAGCTATTGTGTGTTGTGTTAGCTCGCTCAGAACGACGGTGAAGATATTTCTATCTTACCGCTGAAATATTCTCATTGCTGATGGATGTACATTCACATTTTCCAACATTTTAATGTGATAAAACCTGCAAAAACACCTTAATGAATTGTATTATTCTCAATATTCAAAGGAAATACAGTACATTTAAATATAGGATTACTGTAGGCAAATAACGTGTTCGCTGTCGAAAATATGAGCTTCTATCTGTGTTAGTTCAACACAATTTTAGTCATATTTAGCTGCTGAAACAGTGGAAAAATGTACGGAATCAAAACATTTGCACTTTCTAATAGATATTTTTACACATTGTTCCCAATGTTTTTGGCTTGTAACCCCTCAAGTGAAAGCGAAACAGGTGTACAGGTTGTCATCAGTTTAACTAAAGAGAAGACAGATTCTTGAACTTGTATCATACAGTATGAATCATTTCCAGAGGTAAAATTATCCTGTAATTCACAAGGAAATAAGCAAAGATGGAGGATAGTTTGTAGTATATATCGATATATGTGTCTTGAGTTCAGTAGGTCACTTGTGCATTTGAATTACTATTTCAATTGAGCAGTTTGTACCTTCAAAGCAGCATTATGCATGAACTGGTATATTGGGTGATTTAGTGCCGCTACAGTTTCAGAATGTAAATCACTTCTACATCACTGTCTGAAATATGAACAACTGTACACGAGCATTTGTTATGATCACATTATTTATGATCAAAAACTAGAAAGCCAGTATGAGATTTACTCTTGTCTGGTGGCCTCTCGCTCGATCACTCGCTTCTCTTCTTCACTTCCTCCTTCATTGTCCTGTGCCATGATCTCTGTAGCAGCTGCTGAACCGGGTCTGATGCTTGTGCATCTCCAGTTCTGTAAGACACAGACAACGCCATTATTACCTCGTCCACAGGCTGCAAAAGTTCCTCCTCCCTGCAGTCCGAAGCTCGTGCTAGCGATTGAAACACCGACAGCCGCAGTTGCAGATTAGGCTTAGAGAGATGAGACAGAGGACCTCAGAGAGAAACCAGAAAACGTTTTATCTATAAGTTACTATGCAGTTTAACCAATATCAGTGATCTTTTGTTAGTATCGTAAAGCTACTTGTGTTAGTTTGTACCCAGCAGCTAAGTAATATAGTGCAAAAACAGGCGTTTGAGGCGCAGAAGGACAGACACACCATTCTTCCTGTTTCAAGTCTGTGTGGCATGTACAAATTTAAAGGGTTCTTCCTGGATCAATGCTAAAACCTTCCACCAGATTTCATAAAAACGGGGCCGGTAGTTTGACTGTAGTTCTGCTGACAAACAAACAAACACAACAACTTTGTTTTTGTTTGAAAGAAATGGCAGCCTAATGTTGCTTTTAAATCCATACTTTTTATGCATGATGTATGGTGCATACGCATGCCATACCAGCTTCTGGTTCAGAGTACATGCATCTATTTTTGTTCCAATTCAGTAAACATGAACAAAGTGACACCTGGCACACGCTGGAATCTTCTGCGCGGCCCAAAGCTTTCATCGCCTTCACAGATTTAGTTGATCGTGTTTATGTCGAGATTTTTTTACACTCCACCATGTCAGATAATCACAGAGCACCTCAAACGTGTTCACACGGCTACACAAACACACACATGTGCCAGACAGACGCATTCCTACACGCAGACCTGAGACTCAGACATGCAAACGACACGGGTACACACTTTCTCACAGCACCTCCCAGACACACACACACCCACAGTGTGACGCAGACAGTTTGAAGGGCCTCATCTCGCCCGCCTTTCTTTGCCTGTCTGCTCCGTCTGACCCAGCCTTTTTATATGTCTAATTAAGTAGTCAGACCCTCCAGCGTGCCATGACATACTCATGGCTGATTTCTAGCCATGTTTTGTGCCTGTGACTTCGTCTGGACGGATCGGTTTTACATCGTAATCTATAAGATATTGTTTTCCCATCGAGCTCGCCGCCCCCACTGTCAATGGGTCTGAGAGAGCGGAGGGATAATTCATGAAATGTTCAATAGCACCCACTAGACTGTTTTTGTGGGAAACCAGCGAGTGGATGACTTTTAGACAGAGGAAGAAATTTCAGACAATGTTCATTTGTGTAAAGAGGTTCGACTGAGCATTCCCATGCATGATCTTTGTCACGCATTTATGAGCTGAACAATAACGCGACAAAGAGGAAAAGTCAAGAGATTCTTTTTATAACTGTGAGATCAGTCTGCACTGTTTTTGCACAAGTCTGTGCATATTTAAAAAAAATTATCCATCGAGCTGGGATGTGTTTCCATCCGTGCACACGTGTGTAGACGCATATTTCCTCGCTGGGGATGGACGACACACTTCGTCCCTCTGCCTGTCCCTCGACCCCTTCTGACTGAGTCACGACCTCTGAGCTCCCATCAAAAAGGAGGCCAAGAGGTTAAACTCAGCAAACCAGCAGGTCAACAACCTCTTTATCCGGCTGTGACCCCCCCTGCTGCTCTGCAGTTTAGGAATGAACCGAGGAGCCAGTTTCCACTTTTAACATTTTTTGAAAAATCTGATTTCTTCTTCAAATTCAGACAAAATGAGCTCAGATTCAACATGGGACGATAAAAAATGTACGACTAATTTTAAGATGAAATAGCTCCACCTCAGCCAGCTACAGCTGTATAATGTGTATTCATGCATCAAAATTAACTACAGAATAATTAAATATTCATTAAAAATATAAAAAAAAAAATTTTCTGCAAAATTAGAACTTTTAATCTTTGCCTTTATACTTGAATTGTACTTATACTTTAAATAAATGCAGGAGCATAAAGTAATGTAGTATTTTTGCATTGCTGTATTGGTACTTTAACTTAAAAGATTTAAGGAGTTCTTCCACCTGTTTTAGAAGACTAAGTATTAGACGAGGAGGGAGTGACTTAATAAAAACCAACCAGCAGGAAGTCGCAGGTGTCCTTATGAGAAATCCCAGCGGCCTGCTAGGACACACAGAGACAATCAAAGGGATCAAAGGTCAAACAACTTGTGGATTTAAAAGGCCAGCGAAGAGGGTCACACACTCACGCGCACACACACACACAAATTCAAACAGTCAATTGTGTGTGGAGAGGTG
>CAFUXE010000375.1:15082-56807 GCA_903364295.1 Serranus cabrilla | reverse complement strand
ACACACACACACACACAAACAACCAACACAGCCGTTCTCATGGTATGGTCTGCCCCTGAGCATGCAAATGACATTCATTATGCAAATGCATACAAATCAGAACCAACCATCTGAGAATCCAAGCTGGGAAAAAAACGAAAAGAATAAAATTAAATGAATGAGGGGGGGAGTGTGGAAAAGAAAGAAGAAGCATGTTGGGACGTGTGTGTGTGTGTGAAGAAAGTACAGTGTCACTTTAAGGTGCAAACGTGTGAAAACGTGGTCAGCAGGAAAATAGCTTCTAACCTATTCATTAGTCTGCCAAAAAATAACGTTTAAAGACGTAAAAAGCTGGATAAATCTAAAAAAAATGCCAAATTCAGCTGCAGGCATTAGCAGCGTATACACACAGGATTGATTGGGAAGCAGCATTTAGAGGTTGTGAGATGAATTCAGCATCTTAAATATTCCAACAGCCTTGTTTTCGCTGGTTTAGAGGACTTTTCCAGATGGATACACTTTGTGCTTTGTCACACCACAGTGTTGATGGAGCTTAGGAGGTTTAAGGGAGATTTCGTCGCCTATTTTTTTTAGGGATTTTTGTCCCGAATAGAGCTGTAAACGGAAGAATTTCTGAGTCGGCTAACACTGGCATGATTTTGTCGACTAATGTATTAGGGCTTCTGCACAAAGAATGATGAAAAGGCTCCTCTTTGTGTTTACCAGAGATGTGCTCATAAGTGTCTTAGAAATAAGTAAACAACTAAAAGGGGGGCGGCCCTAGTCCCAGTTTGGTGTCTGCGTATTTAAATTAAAATCCTTAGACATAGAATTAACACATTTTTACCACAATACAAGCTATTTTTTAAACAATCCCTGTACGAATCTCGTGTTAAACCTCTCAACATGCTTGTATAAAACGTGTCAAGTGTGTTGGGAGTTGACACGACTTTAAGATTTAAGAGTTTATATACAGTAGGATTTATGTTCCACACTAAAGAATCACGTCATCTTTCCTCACTGCCCCGCTGATGTCACACTGTTGACTCGTTCGAGACAAAGCCCATTGAGCTCTATTAGCAGGGAAAGCAGAAAATCTACTGCAGAAGAGCATCAACATGAGAGGAGATGCTCCAAATGATGGCAAAGTGCTGCTAATTGCCTCTCGAGGTGTTCTTTGTTTGGTTTCACCTCTCTCACCAGCACTCTGTAGGACGTCATGCTCCCTGAAACTGCAGAAGAGCCGCGTGCACATTATCAGCCTTTTATGAATCATCCACCAGAAACAGAGATGGTTTTGTGCTTGTTGTGTGTTTTTTTTTTGTTGCAAAAAGAAGCTTAATGTCTCGACCATGTGTAGTTCACACTTCATCTAACGGCTAAAACAACAACAACAGATTCCCACCTTTAAAAAAAAAAAGACGTGTGCAAGAAAACTGCAAAAAAAAGACCAAAATGTATCCAATTATATGGCATCAATAAAAGGCTGAATAAAAGCTAATTAGAAACAGATTGAGGCCAAATTCGTACACAAACAAACTGCAATTAGACAAAGAAGTTCTTGAGTGTGTTAGAGGCAGGAAAGAAGAAAAAGGAACTCTTAGATCTTAAAATAAAATCTTTTTTATCTGGACATCTGAAGTGCTTTGAAACTCTGAACTCCCTTCTTCTTCTTTTACGTCTCGTCTGCAGCTAATTCAAGCTAATTTGTACTCGCAGTAACAAATCTCTCTGAAACAAAACCGCCAAACCACCCAGGTGAAGACTTTGTCAAAGCGTCTTCGCAGGACACCTTGTTTGATTTGATTTGTGATCAGCTGGAGAGGCCTCTGTTTTAAGAAAATAAAGATTGAATACAACTGGAGGTGGAGGCCGTAAATCTCTGAGGCACTGAGAATAAAACTCTCCTACTGGAGTGGAAAGTACTTTAGCAACAGCAAATTCATTTCACAGTTTACCTCTCTAGTAAAGAATAAGAAAGTGGCCGAAATGTTTCTCAATCACACTTTTTAAATGCTTTTTGTGGAAAACACTGTGTGAAGTGTCTAATTTAGCCACACAGAGCGGATTAAAACCCTGAGAATGAACTTGAATGTGTGTGTGCAGACTTTTTCTAATGAATGTTGTTGGTGTACGGCAGCTGTTTGATGCAGGTAAAAGTCAGCAATGCTTGAATTTGTCCCTTAAGAGAGACGTACAGTCTCAGAGCTGCATAGTCTCTCAAAGTTTAAAGTCATAGATAAACAGATATTTTAACATTGTGCTTGTTTTATTATAATTTGATGAATTTCCTCTTGAATCGAGATGTTTGGAAAGGATTCAATCTAAAATAAAACGATGGAAAGTAGTGTCTTAATTTGAATAGTTATATGATAAATATTAAGTCTTATTGTTGGTTTGATTATTTCTCAAAACAATTGGACCACCACACCACTAAAAATGGCCTGTGAAGCAGGAGATAAAAGTACATTTTTGGATTTTAAAACAAAAGATTGTGTTTTTTAATGTATTTTTTGCAACATACAGCATCTTTCAATAGGAGGAGGTGTTTAATAGAGCTGCAATGATTTGTCAATTAATTGATTGGACAGATGTTAATGTAATTTTTATGCAAAAATGGCAGAAAATGCTATTTTTTACCTCAAATTTGTTGATTCCCTGCTTTTTAAAAAAAAGTTTTATATCAAATTAACTGAATATCTAAGACATTTAAAGACAGCACTTTTGACTTAGGATAGACATTTTTTAATCCAAACATTTAATTGACTAGTTGAGAAAATAATCTGCAGATTATTCCATAATGGAAATAATTGTGAGTTCCAGTCATAGTGTGTATATTTATGCAATGTGCATTTTAGTGAGACTTTAAGTGCATGTTTAGAAAGGGCAAAAAAAAAAAACATCTATATCTTTTCTGTCCCCTCGACCCTTTGATGGACAGTGTGTGCTGTACCGGTCCGTCATGAGGAAACAGCAGCTTCCACTGCAGTATCACTCAACCAGATTGTATGTATTTTGTTAAAATCTAAGCATTTTATGTGTTATTACAATCAGATATTGATTGTTTGTGTTCCTGGTGCACATTACATCCTGTATGAGAGACCAACACCTCCCCCCCTCCCGTTGAAAGCAGCCCTTATGTAACACAGCATCATACCTTCACGTCATCGGTTGGCAGCGTCCATCGTCCGAGCCCCATCCTGCTTCTTTTTCCTGCTTGTTTTTCACATAGTTTTCTTCCGCCGTGCAGGCGTGTAATGGGATTCTTGTTACTTTCGGTTATCTAGCTTTATGAAGAATGTACGTCACTCATACAGCTAGATAACCAAAGATAACAGACAACCCCTCAGGCCTGCGGACGCTGCTCTCTGCCAGCAACACGACACACATCTGACACACCTGTGAGGACAAAGAGTGACAGGGAGAAACGCTTAAAGGGCTAATTCACCCAAACAAAGCTGCACAGATTCCAGAGGTGGAAATAATGACAATAATAGTCATAAATCTGGAGTGTTAGTGCAGATGATTTATCACATGGTGTTAAAAACGCCTCAGTGAAATGAGATGAAAAACAAGCATGACTAAAGATTCACAGGGGATACTGCTGGGAAAACACATTTTCCAAGCTATTAAGTGTCTTTTATACGACTGAAATGTGAACGGGCTCTTATAGGAATTCAAAACAAAGCATTATAGTCGACTATCCAGTGAACTAAAGACAACAACAATAAAGATGTTTATGAGGGGCAGCAGAAGCTCGGGATGAAATAGCACTGAGGGGAATCATTTACACAAATAGTCCTGTAAAGAAAATATTACGATATGGCAGAATAAAAAGAGGAAATCCCTTGAAAATTAAACACATAAACTCATTTTAGTAGAAGCAAATACTCAATTACTCTATAAAGGTTTATAAATCAGTCTGCTTTAATGTCCAGTCTGGAATTGGTAAGGCAAATAAAATCTAAAGCCTTTTTACTTAATAATCAGAATTATTTTACACTTTATTTTTTATATCTTAAGGCGAGACTCCCTTTTAATGCACTGGTCACTTCAAACATTTTAATAATAATAATAATAATAATAATGAGAATCTGCAGGTTGTGGAGATATCTTAATTTTTTTGTTATTTCCCTCTGTTCACCTGCAGTGTCTCCTCTTAAAATACTGCTCTATATTTTCATCTTGAGTATTATTAAAATATTATTATAATACATTTTTAGTGTCCTGAAAATATTCTCTGCACATAATGTTTAGAAACGTTAAAAAAAATCTTCAGTTCAGATGATAAATTGCCCAGAAATGTGTGTGTAAGTGAACAAGAGACTCATATCTCCACTGCTGGAAAAAAAGATTAGAAAATGTACAGAAGTAAATTGCTAATTTTATGGGAATTATTGTGGCTGAGCTTATTTTGATTCATTTAATTTACATTATGAAGCTATATGGATTTATCACATGCTTATTTGAACATATGAGTCACCTTGTTCGTTTCAAATTAATCATTCTTATTTCTTTAAATTTTTACATTTGGACACATTTTTGTAATATATCTGAAATACTAAAATATTTCGACACCTAGAGCCAAAAACATCAGTGTGTGTGTGTGTCTGTGTGTGTGTGTGTGTTATTGACGCAATATAAATATATGTGGGCTATATTTTCTCCATAAACTGCTTTTCTTTTTTTTCTTCAAATGGCTTCTGGCGTGAGAGGAGAGTCACTGGCACCGGTGGCTCTCAATTAATGCAGCGAGGTGTGATGTCTAATTAACACACACACACACACACACACATACACACACACACACTCACACACTGCACACACGCCATTATGAAGAGGATGTTTTTTTCCTACAACACGGTGAAAATAGGCCACTGGCTCCACACACAAATCAAAAACACGCACAGAAATCCTGTAAAAACGCGCTAAAATGCAGATAAATATTCTAGTCTGCACGTGTTTTCATGCTCTACATTTTATATTTCATTAATGCTTTGTGAAAGGGCTCAGAGAGGGATGAATTGTACGCAGCAGGCTTTGGATTTTTGCCAACAAAAAAAAAGAAAAGCATCCATTAGTGGAGATCACTTTGCTGTTTTGCGTCTGCAGGCCGCGACACACACACGTTCAACACGAGCTCACGACATCAACGCTCACATTCACATCCACTGATGACCTGAACTCTCACACAGCTGCTTTATTTATGCTCCTATTACCAAAAACACGTAGTTTATAATCTCAAAGCGTGTGAATGTGTTTAGATCTGTGATATACAGATTTTCTTTTCCTGCTGACTGTGTGTGTATCTTATAATAAGACATTACAGGTTTAAATAAAGTACAATTCATTTGAATTCTCTAGATACGTGTCTCAAGCAAGACTGCACGTGTGAGTGTTTATGTAGGTTTATTAAAATTAGAATAAATACAGTTTAATTTTTGAAAAATGACATGACATTTGAGTAGGATCCCTGTTACAATAGACCCAGTAATTATCACGTGATGTTCGTTTTACATTATGACGCATTTACTGTCCACCTATATTTAATAAAAAAAAATGCCATCGTTATTATTATTAGTAGCTTATCATAGATTTCTCTTTTTATTTATATATTTTTGCGGGTTTTGCGCATTTAGATGTCGGTCAGGTGACGATTTTGGCTTTTTCCATTAAATTAAATATTAAATAGTGATAACTGTATGCTGACTGTAAATTAGCAGCTTAAATTAGTCTCACTATGAGACGAAATACTCTAAATGTAAACAGTTTTTTAGCTGATATCTGATGCATTACCTGGATGCAGGCGATGCAGAGACCAATATGAAGCTGAGACACAGTGCAGTGTAGCAATTAAAAACCTTCACTTCAATACATAGTAAGAAAAAATAGTAAGAAAGAGGGTAAAATAAAAAGACATTACGTCCAAAGTGACTTTTGGCAGCGCTGGCCATCAGCACCCTGCAGAGAAAAGTGTCATTTCTCTCCAGGTTTCCTTCAAGGTAAGTTGGCAGTAACACGGTGAGAAATGTTCTACTTTAATAGATTGTCAGGAGCATAAAAGGATGCTGTAAATGCTGCAAAATCTGAGCGGAACAGCCCACAAAAAAAGGATCCCGAAAGGATTTTAAAATGATTTCCAGGAGTAATCAATTAGTTCCACACAGCGTGCTGCTGCTGCTGCGTGCTCGCTTCAGTTTCCGTGTGTGTGTGTGTGTGTGTGTGTGTGTGTGTGTGGAGGTGTGTGAGCGAAAGAGAGACAGATGTTAGGCCTACGATGTGGATTTTCCTAATTTTCTTGAAGTGCACTGACAACTCGCATGCAGAGTCATCCGTGTTTGGGCTGCTATAGATGGATTTAGTGTGGAGAGCATGAATCCATGTCAAATTAAAAAAGTGAGTCATATTCACCTGGAAGTTGCAGGAAGTCCTCGTCTTTATTTCTGCTGCTTTTGCGTGTAAGTTTCTGTTGAGAAAGGGAAAGAAAAATGACGTAAGTTTATGGGAGAAAAGTGCACTCACATGTCCCAGAAATGGCAAGCTGGTCACCACACGAACATTCCCTCTACCTCTCTCTCTCTGGAAAATCCCTGGAAAACACCCATCGTGGGAAAACTGCCTACTAGGTCACAGAAAGCCCCAAACTAGCCCAGTTTGTGCTGCTCTGCACCTGCAGCTCCTCTGACTCTGCAGCAGAGTGAAGCTGCTGCAGGCAGCGGCCTCGCATCAAATCACAACATGTTACAGATCTTCGAACTTGTGATCAATTTCATAACTTTACAGGTAAATTCACCAGAGGAAGCCAAGCAGCAACTTACTCGTGCAGCTTCTCCGTGAATTTACCTGTTAAGTGCAACTGCAGAGTCATGGTTACTGTGCGTAATTCAGGTCTTCATTTTGGGGGGTGCATCCGACTAATTTCGCCTTTGCGTCATCAGGCCTGGACGCTGCACGAGCTATTAACGCTGCAGGGCCTCGTTAATGAATCAAACTGCAAAAGCACGTGTAAAATCAGCTTCTTTTTCCAAACAAATCCCCCGTGCATCACTTTGAGTATAGATAAAGTCACAAATATGGTAAATAAACGTCTCAGTTGCAGCTTTGCGCATCACTCCTGAATGCACACCTCTGCAAATATAGCCTATATCTATAGTCCTATAGCTACTATAGAAAATGTTATGTAATAATTATAGGAATCAAACCTATGCACGCATGAGAGTGAAGTCTTACTACCCACTCACACAGATTAAGCAGGCCTTATGTAAGAGCTCTCCTATGCTTACTGTATAATCCCAGGCTGCAGGAGGCTGCACGCTGCTGGCTTCATCTACAATAATCACCTTTTTTTTAAAAAATTTTTTACATGCTTTCCCTCCTGTTTAGCCTTTTCAGCGCGTAATCTGTTGACAGCAAACAGGCCAAAACACAACACAACTCAACACTGAGCTGCTGGCCCAGGGCTGTGTTGTTTTGCACCGCCCGAGGCCACTCTGACACCCGTGCAACATTGTAAAATTACAGTAAAATGTGCAAAGAGAAGAATTATAGCCAAAGAAGCATTATGTTTCATAATGTCTCCAGCTGTGGAAGTAAACTCGTGGAAATGGTGCAACATGAACTTATGTAATGGTGATAACAACAGAGCATATGGCTGATCCGGGGTCACTGAAAACACTCAAATCAAACATGAATTTGATGGCAGCAAAGACACTAAAGCTGCAGAGCTTACAGTTGCAGAAGAAGGAGAAACACTCATTTTATTTTCTCTTAAAGGTCTGCGAAAAATGTAGGTTAAATGCGCGGAAAATGCAGATTCTCGTTCATTAAAATGATCATTTATGTTCATAAAGATGACTGGAAACTAATTAAAAGGCCTTGCAGGAGACAGGAGATCATCTGTGACTGTAATCAAAGAAAAAACACTAAACTCTGTGCTCAGATTGCACTCCTATGCCTCCTTGGACATATGCTGTACTATCTAGTGCCAAACAAAAGTGTCTGCAGCCACAAGTGTAACTACACGTCTGTGCTGCTGCCATCAGATGATGCTCAGCCTTTATCTCAGCTGCTGCTGCTGCTGCGCACACTTCGTACGGACATTAAACTGGTGTGAGAACAGAACAAGCCTCACTGTTAGAAAATGTAGATTTATTAGTGAGAAGCATCTGCTCGGCCTCACTTATTTCACAACAGGGTGAAACACAGAATACAGAGTGTTGCAGCCTGGACGCCGCTGCTGCGCCTCTCCTGCAGGTTTTTTTGGTTAAAAAAAAAAAAACTCATATTCCACAAAATCACTCATAATACAAAAACACGGTTCTTACTGTTTCCTCCTCAGATGCAGCAGGGTGGGTTGCACTTGAGCTCCTGGTGAGCAGCGGTCCCTCCGGACGTGCGGCATGCTGGGAGCCAAATGAGCGCGTTCATGAGCGGCGTATTGAGCTTTGTGGCGACGGCGCATCGTGACGTCCCGCCGGCCCCGTCCATTTTTTGTAATCTAACGGGTCCTCTTGTTTCTCTCCGCGCATATCGTCACACGGCAGTCCTCCACATCCTCAGCCCCCGTCCTCCCCTCAGCAAACAGGGGGAGTTGGGGCTGTCCGCTTGTCCTGGATGGCTACATCTCCTCCAGCACCGTTGTCTCCAAATGGTTTAACATCTCATTTGTCCTCAATCATATATGCCGTCCAAGACCCCACCCCCTCGTGAGTCAGTGAGGTAACACTGTTCCCACCCTCTGAGATTTTTGATATTATGCAAGACGGCCGATGTAATTATAAAGAGGACCTATGGCAGCGTCTCTCACGCCCCCCAACAGGCGCATGCAGAAGTGCATGGCGGCTCCATCATTCATTCATCCAAAAACAGCTCTGAGTCCTGCAGGGGTTGTTCAGCAGCGCGTGTGCTTCATCTGCACGACTTTATCTTCAAATATACACAATATTATCACACATAAACTCATAATATGGACTTAAAGGAAGTTCTTTACATGCTGGTAGAGATATATAAATCAAAATATCTTTTTCTGGGATCATTTGTGAGTCTAGTGTTCTCATTGAAGTGTTCACATTGTGCTTACAGCAAGCAGGTTTCTTTCTATTCCACATTTCATACAAAGTTCAGTGTGCTTTACATACATAAGAACCAGAAGGAGCATTTGCACATTTACAAAACATTATTAAAATAAAGTACTACAGAAATATTAGCTAAATAGAGAGTAATGTAATGAATAGATGATATAAAGTGCAAGTTTTAGAGCAGTTCAAAACTGCTACTGGTCCTCATATAATATATTATGGAAGTTTGTTACAGTTGCATGCAGCTAAATGCTGCTTCAACATGTTCAGTTTAGATTCTAGGTCCAAAGATTATAATTAAAGGTCTACTTTATAGTAGATTTTACTCCAGTACCATGAACATCATGGTGAAACTTTGAGATGTAATAGATATTTAAGCCTGCTGTTATTTTCTGTCCTTATACCTTTTTTAAAAACTGATAGTGGGGCAATATATTGTGATTTATTACTGAATTTGATGCAACTTTCTACTCGTCCTCCACATTTCAGAGCCTTAATAATAGTTTTTACTCCACTATATCCATCTGGGAGCTTTAGTTACCTTTCAAATGAACATTTTCTTCCCTTCCTGTCCATTGAAAACCACATATCTCATTATTTGGTCATTTTGAGTTTGAATATCTCTTAAAAACAGACTGATGAAGAGAACAATTCTCCTGCTTCTTAAGTGAAATAAATCTTTTTAAAACCCTCTTCAATCAGCCAAAAGTGCATCACCACACAGCTGAACCCAGGGCTGTTTTTCTGACTCATGAACACACACAGAACAGCAACATGTGAATAAATAAACACATCTTATAGTATTTTATAGTATATGATGCACAGCTGTAGATTAAACTACTCCACAGTATATAAAGGAGTTAGAATAAGTGCATACATTCAACGCAGCAGCAGTAATAATCTGAAAACTTTATATTAACATTTTACACATTTAACTGCACAATTAGTTCTTTTACTCTTCATACTTTGAATAAATTGCTGATTTTAATGACTTTTACTCATGTAAAGTTCTCAATGCAGGACTTTTACTTGTAGTAGAGTATTTTCACATTGGTATAAGTACTTTTACTTAAAAAAGTACATTTTGAGTGTAGCACAAACTTTACCTAAGAGAACATATCAGTTTCAGATAGTTTAATGTGAAAAGTCACGTCATTGTGTTTGGCTTCTCACCCAGAATTGACATATCTCAAAGATGTTTCTGTCTGCAGCTGAAACTTGTAGACAGACTTGAGAGGCGCTGCGGCTCGGCTAATTATCATGATAATCGCACCAGAAATCTTTTGAATCGATGAAAGACGAATCCTCTCAAACGTTATTGTATGAGGTCTCGGCCTTGTTGTCTGAGCATACAGCCTAGACGCTGCTCATGATTTGCATTTAATAAAGTTAACTCAGTCATGTTGATCTGTCTAGACCGCATCAGGCTGTGGACATTCCTTCACACACAGGATCTCTTTCCCTCGCTCGTCTACACGTTCTACATTAATACATCAAATAATAAATACGCTGTTGTGTTATCAGTTAAGTTGTAGCTTAACTAACGGCTTTGTTAATAAATCTTGTCATCAGTTATCAACCTTTAATAAGAGCAAGTTTTGGATGGACAGGTTGTGAAAATGTCTAACTTTTTGGGAGTTTGTGACCAGTATTCAGATCCTTTTACTTCAATAAGAGTACTACAATAATGCTACACTGTGAAAATACTTAAAGAAAAAGTCCTGCATTAAGTTTGATTAACTTCATGTATTAAGTATGCAAAGTAAAAGCAATAAGAGAAATGTTCCCTGTCAGTGTTTTACTTTTGTATAGGACATTAATGGAATAATATTACAGCTGTATTTATGTGTATGTTGCATTTTGCTGCTGTAGATGTTTGAGGTTGTGGTTATTTTACCTGTTGGTAGTTTAATGTACAGGAAAGCATCATAATCTATCAGGTCATCATGATTGTAGCATCTCTGTCCTGTGAGAAGCATCTATCTCTAAAAATGTAACTTCCTGTTTATTTAGTTCAATACATTAACTTGTTGTTGAGTTTCAGAGGCTGCAGGGGGCTCAGTTATTAAATGTATATAAAATATATCTGAGGAATACACTGGTACCAAACATGTTGTGATATCTTGTTGGGAAGGAGGTGAAATAAATAACCTAATTGACCTCTGACCTCAACACATTTGAATGAAAATTGGTTATTTGGGTCCCCATGAGTCTCCCCTTTACTGACAAACCCACTTTATGCTAATCCCCTTGTAGTTTGGGAAGAAATCCTGCAGTTTTTCTCATGCAGGAAATGTTATCATGGTGTCCCGAAACAGTCTGTGAATAGCATAAATTGAGTATAACTGGAAAACTGCAGCTCCTCTGGATTCACTGAGCTCATGTAGTCATGTAGTAATCTCTGTAGTAGCCATTTAATTTGCAGTGAGAGCACTTCTTGAAACTTGACCTCACTGTATAAAAAAGCTTGTTGTGACCTCTTGGATAAATACAGCCTCAAGTAACTGTACAGCCACAAACTAGAGACCTAAAGTATTCAGAAGACGTACAACTTCTCTTGATATATTTACAATAATAAGGTTTCAGAAGTAGCAGAGTTTTCTCAACATATACAGGAACTCAATTCCTTTATGTCCTCTGCCAATTTAAAACAACTACATTTGGAGATACATGGTTTTCACTGGACATGAAAGGAATTAGCCTGCCAACGTTAATGCAAGCAGTATTACATTATCAGAGATGTTTTTACAACCTGGCATCCCAAAATGTGTAATTAATGGGATAAAATCAGTACGAGAATCAGTAAATGATTATTAACCAATAATAAAGACATTAACCTACAATGTCTTATCCCTCTGTTAAGGGTTGATTATTAGCTGTAAAGTGGCAACTATTATGATTCAGTGATTGTAAGATAATTATCTAGTCCCTCCGTTTAACACTCTTTATGGTTTGAGCAGTCAAAATACAAGTTAACTCCATCAGAAACAATGAAAACCTTCTGTTCGAGCTGCAGACTGGTGGACGTTAATGTACAGTGTAGCTGTTTTCTCTCTGCTGTATGAACCCGACAGTGGTGCTGCAAGAAGTATTCAGATCACTTCCTTAAGTAAAAGTACTGATACCACACTGCAGAATAACTCAACTACAAGTAAAGTCCTGCATTCAAAACTTACTTCAGTAAAAGTACAAAAGTATCAGCATCAAAATGTACTTAAAGTATTAAAAGCAAAACTACTCGTTATGCAGAACGGACCCACTCAGATTGTTATAAATATTCCAAATATTATTGGATTATTATTACTGATGCATATCTGTAAGAAGTGTTTTAATTTTCTCAAGATAGGGCTAATTTTAACTACTTAATATACTGTGATTTGGTTAATTTATACAAATATCTAATCACTTTAAATTTATCATGTTTTTATGTTAAATCTTGACCTGAAAAGTAACTAAAGCTGTCTTAAAAAAAAGCTAAATGTAGTGGAGTACAAAGTTCAATATTTGCTTCAAAATGTACAGGAGTTGAAGTATAAGCTTACACAAGATGGAAATACTCAAGTAAAATACCTCAACTTAAGTACAGTACTTGAGTAAATGTACTTAGTTACATTCCACCTCTGGTACTTTGTGTGTTGAAATGCTGCCAAATGGAAACAGCAACTTAAAATGAAAACCAGCCACGCCAGACTTGTCAAGTTAGGATAGATAGATGTGCATTGTTGGCTGTGATGGAGATCAGTTCAGATACGTTTTATTGGTGGGCAGTTTAATCCTAATCTATTATAACAACACATAATTTATTATGTAAATCATGATTTGTACAGTAAAGTAAAACCCATACAGTAGGCCTGTAAGTTGACCTCTGAAATACTCAAATAAAGTAAAAAAAATTCAGAGTTAAACTTCAGTATTTTTACTGTAATCCTTCCAGCTGATGAAAAATAATTAAAAAATAATTTCTCTTTAGCAATTTCTCTTTATCTTAAAGCCAACAGGCTGCGTTTATCATTAAATAAAAAAAATAAAGAGGATGATAAAACGAGCTATGTTGCAGCATAATCCAACTTAACAGTTTTTCCACTTTACTTGGTTCGCACAGAGTCATAAAAAACAGCAGCTCGTTGCCCTGTGAGTGATTGTAACGCGTTACTCGGGCCGTGAGAAGCAGACAGTCTTTGGGCTGGTGGGTCACAGTCTGTCTCAGTGAACCAGCCTCCACCGGCCCTCCATTGTTTTACTGCTGCAGCCCAGACACCCTGCAGGCTTCACTGCACACACAGGCGGCGTGCAAATAACTGCTTTGACGCTCATCGACGTGCAGCGTGTTAGTTTAATCTTTATGTACAAAAACTCACCTGTTATTACTGTAAATACGAGGTGAAACTCTGCAGCCTGACCGCCGTGTTTCACTGTGTCTGTGCCCGTGTTTCAGCGGCGCTGGCAGCCTTTCAACCCCACGTCGCGCCAATATTCAAATGCGGATCCTCTGATTTGAATACGAGCTTAATGAGACATGCTGCTGTATAATAAATAAGTGGGGGCACTTCATGAGAATGAAGTCACTGCACAATTACCACAGTTATTCCAGAAATGTTGCAGGAAATTTGCATATTAAAACAATTTAAGAAAATAAATAAGAATAAAGAATAAATAATCTAAATGGCAATTTGACACTATTACTAGCATTTGGGTTATTGATTGTGATATATATACATTTATATGATAAATGTTAAGACTATGCAAGTGTACTATGTGAACTACTTTGTAGCTTAATATTTTTTTAATGTGTTTATTTTATTTTTTTAATGAGAATTTGTATTTTGAGAATTTAGTTTATGTTTCTTGTCTATTTTATTTGTTAATATTTATTCATTTTTTTGTTTTTGTTTAACTTATTTGTCACTTGTTCAAAATATATTAATACATGTTTTAAAAAGGTCAAATAGCCAGTGATTGTCCCTTTGACACCAGCTTAATGTAATTTTTTTAAGGCTATGTATGAGAATATATTTGCCGTTAAGATCCAGTATATATTTCACTGGAGTGTTAGATATGATGTGACAGCTGAGGCTCCTCGGAGGGTTTGCATGAAGTCAACTGGTGGTCTATGAAGGACCACCAAGCAGCTCGGCGTCGCTCTCAGGGGTCAGAGGACTCCTGTTGTCAGAGATATTTACATAAAGTTCCGCCGTGTGTTTCACATCACAGTTCCTGTGAGCTTGAGAAGCTGCAGAACGAGCTCTAGGATTTGTATTTTAATCAGGGGGTGAAATTTGGGACACTGAATTTGAACTGTTTGTTTGAAAGCTTTTGCACTCAAGTGGGTTTTTTAATTCAGTTTTCTGTTCCTGCTTCTAGAAAAGAGTCTATATGCAGTTTCTCTGTTAATGATGGGACACATTTTGTGGTTTCTCCTGAATTAAAGAAGCTTCTGCTTCTTCCACTATAGCTGACAAACCCTGAAGGGAAGCAAGATGAGATCTGAACAGTCACTGATGTGCTTCTGGTAAACATCTTGAATGAACTTAGATCGTGCACTTCTTCTTCTTCTTCCTTGTCTTCTTCTTCTTCTTCCTTGTCTTCTTCGTCTTCTTCTTTTACAGTACATTTACTCAAATACTCTACTCTAAGTACACTTTTGAGGTACTTGTTCTTTACTTTAGTATTTCATGTTTGTGCTACTTTGTAGGCTATTTCTAATCTGCTACATCTCAGAGGAAAATATTGTACTTTTTACTCCACTACATTCATTTAAAAGCTTTTTTAAGTAGCATGTTTACATTTTGTATCAATAATCTACATTTGCAAATAGGTTATATTATATTATTATAGGTTATGCCACCCAGTGGTATATAAAGAATAAAATTAGCCCAACCTTAACCATAAAGTGATGTGCTGATGAATGCATCAATAATTCATGATTCTGAAATGAGCCATTCTGCATGATTGGTATAACTTTTGGATGGTTACGTTTATTTTGATGCTACTAGTTTTGGACTTTTACTAAAGTAAAAGTTTAAATGCAGGACTTTTCAGATTCAATTCGTCTTCCACACTATATTATTGTATTATAACACTTGTTTACTGATAGTGTTTATTTGTTTATTAAAGCATCCTGTTACCAAAAACAAAACTTCTCAGGGTCCAAATATAACAACAGAACAATAATTACATTAAACAAAAACAATGAAATAACAGTAGAAACAGAATAAATCCCTCATCTATGAAAGTAGGAAAGTTTTACTACAGCCTGGAATTATTTTTCTGATTCTCTACCATCTAAGCTCTCCATGAAGAATCTCTGGGGTGATTTTAAACACGTGTGCCTCGTGGATCCTCAGGTCCTCCGTCAGTGGGAGCAGCTTACTGAGGGAGCAGTGTGTTAAACTCAAAACACACCCTGTTGGACCAGCTTTTATCTAGTGTGTGCTTTTTCCAACTTGCAGTGTTATTATTATAATTTCCTTATTTAAAATATTAGTTTATTTCAAAACTAGGTTATTTGTTAAACTAAATTTGCTTTTACAGCAACCGACTCTTATTTCTTCTCCTGATGTTCAGCACTTGGAGTTTCCTTCTGATGTGACTTGTAAAATAAAGTTTGAGTGATTGATCAGGCAATTAATTCAGGCATTTCTCTTTTTATTTTTATTTTTATTTTTATTTTTAGTGTTGTTGTGAAGTTTAAGTTGAGTGGACTGATATTCTGCCTTCAAGGTATAATGTTAAAAAGTGGCACAAAATAAACTCTGCTGTAAGACAACCTGCAGCAGTGCGTTTAAATGATGGAGATGATAATTTTGATTATTAAGCCTTTTTAGATTAGTGCACCCTGTTTGTTTCTTTAGTTAATATATTTAAAGCGTGTATAATCCCATAAACAAAATCTAATGTACTTGTGTTTTCTTTTATTACAACAAGCGAACAGAAAACAAATCCTGATTTGAATGTGTTTCTCACGGAGACAAGCGACAGATTCAACAGGCTTTTCTGTTCACTTCTCCACACAGATAACGATGAAAAGTGAAGTTATTATGTGAGACCAACAGGTGACCTGATAAATACGTTTTACCACCAATTCTTATTTATGTGAGCACATATTAAATGTTTGGGATTTCCTAGAACTTCATCGGCTTAAATGTAGGACTTCATTTAAAATATTTTTCACATTTAGGAGAGTAAAGTGTCTTTTAATTGTCTTTTAATTATATTTAGGCCTACACACACGCGCACTTTCAACAATCGAAACTATGTAATTTAATCCCAGTTAAAAGCATAAAAAAACGTGTGTTTTTATTTCTAATTTTACGTCTTTTCTTCTACTTTGTCCGACTCTAAGGCCTATTTGGGGTTTATTCAAATCGCCTTCATTTCTCCTCTTTTTATGAAGTTAGAACAGATAAAAGGGCCAAAAAAACTGAACCAGGTGAATATCACCTCATTTTAAAGGTTACATTTAATTAATTTCATTCTCAGTTTTACGGCTGAAAAATGGCGAATAGGCTGTAGTTCACATTTTAACATCATTATTACTCAAATATTTGTCTTTATAGTCTTGTAATGTTTGATTGCTCGTTAATTCACGCCTGTTAAATGGCTCCGGAGCTGCAGCAGCAGCAGGTAGATGTGACTCACGGAGATGATTATCGCTTCGTTTTACTTTATTTTATAAACTCAAATAATGGTTGAAATAATACAAATACAGTGTATTAAACACAGAGAGCAGCTGCAGTTAAAAGAATATTTTGTTCCTCTAAACAAGAGATTGGCGGACATTAGGAAGTCGTTTTTCTTTCAAATAAATTTAAAAGCGTCATAAATATAAACGTATCCATGATTAAATTCAGTTTGTTTTGTTCAAATACAGCGCAGGTTCACGTGTTCAAGTCTTTCATGCTATGTGTTTAGATTTTATGCATTTTTATTATTTGGGAATGCCATTTACTTACTGTAATCTGATCTATTTGCTGCTGTTGTCTCCAGGTTACATCAGGAAAAACTGTTTATTTCACAGCTTTAGTAATAAAACAGGTAAAAGGTTTAAAGCCCTCAGTCCTCTTGCTGCAGCACAGGCCTGTTTGGTTTGTTTGCACGTCAGCTGCCAGTAAAAACACACGTTTTAATGCATTTTTTACTCAGTGAATCGTAACACAATGTAGATATTAGTGAGATATTTGGCCTCGTGGTTGTATAAACGTGATTTAATTTGGAGCAGCTCGATGAGAGTCAGTGCAGAAATCAGATTGGCAGCAGGATGCAGGTTTCTCTGCTCTCCTGCTGCCATCATGCGGACATTCAGTGTATTACACCCACAACACTGTGGGTTACTGATCCCGACTCTCTGCTGCCCCTCCTGGACAGAGTTATAATAATATTCAACTGCTTTTATGCAACACTAATAAAAGCACAATTATTCCCTCTTTTTAACCACTACAAATATATATTATATGTTAATAAGCAGTGGAATATTTTCTTTTCCTGATATTTTATGACCAAATAATATTTTAAAGTTGCAGAGATTTAGCTTTTCAGCATCATCAAGAGACATAAATGAATAAAATGGGAAATAATTGGCATAAATCAAAGCAATGGTTCCTAAACTATGGCATTGTTGTATTTTTTATCCGTGCTTATGTGCTTTTATCTGAGCTGTTACTTATGCTTAGTGCTCATGTTCATTCACTGGCCACTTTATAAACTAACATGGTGTACCTAATAAAGTGGCAGGTTTCTTTTAATGCCATTAATCTGTCAGGAGCTACAGATGAAAATTAGCTTGTTTGGCTAAATCTGGCACGTTTACATGATGATAACTCCTCATGTTGATAAATGTGCATTGTCCCTTCTTAAAACATTGATATAAAAATTAAACAGTTTAAGTCAGACAGGGTGGAACTGAAGGAATTTGGAGACATGACTTCAGTATTCCCCCCAGATGCTCCCAGTGAGTGCAGACACAGAAGAAGCACCTTATCAGAACATCAGGTCTTTCCGTCAGCATTGCTGCGTCTGCATTTCCATCACCACCGATTTATGGATGAGCCATGACTGCCAGAAATAAACATGAGCAGTGTGCAAGTGGATGAGAGGAAGCTTTTGAACCTCAGGAACAAATGTTTCCTATCTCTAATCAAAATTACAGCTCTGTTCCCAAATGAACCATGTGGTGTGTTTGGTAACATCAAGACAAGATGGAAAACAGGGACGCCGTTGTTTCCACCTACAGGAGAAAAAAGCAGGAAAGAACTTTTTTATTTTGTGCATCATCATAAACTGCAAATATTATCTTCACCAGATACATGTTCAAAGGCCTTATTGAGAGATATTTAGTCTGAAAAATACCAGAATCATCTTAAAAAAGAGGTTATTAGTGTACAGAGACGTCATTATCAGCCTCTGAAGCCACTTTTTTTGTTTAATGTTGACTCTTCTAGCAGCATTTCACACATTTACAGACGACTCTCAATGGCTTCAGCCACTTATCACTTTTTTCTTCTTCATATTTTTATCTTTAACACTTCATCTGTTTACGGAAGCTTTGAGAAGCAAGTGAGAAATCAATTCTGGTGATCTGAATTCTCTCTTGTGTTTATAACTTAAGAACAAAAAAATATTTTGCAGGGGTTGTTTTTCTACGTTACTTTTTCTGTGACAATTTTGTTGTTTTTTTATTCTGCAGTTTAGTATATTTGTCAGTCAGTGTGTGTTGATGTAATACTCTTTCTGGCCACAAGAAGGTGAACTGCACCATTACCTCACATTCTACATTTTATGTTAATATCTGTAAGTGGAAATTCACTAGAAATCTAAATCTAAATCCTTCACTTGTTTGAGAAGACTTTGAAAGACACAAGGTAAAAATATATATATATAACATTTGTCGTCTTCAGAGCAAACTGACTTGCCTACTTCAACTTAAATCGTCTTAATATTTATTTAAATTAGACCAGTCTAACCTGACAATCTAAGACCAGGCTAAGTTTATGCAGCAGGCCCAGGTCCATATAAGAACAGGTGGGTTTGAAGTTCTCTATGCACGCAACAAACACATAGAAAACGATCCTGGCAAAAAATTAAAAGCTTTTTTCTTTTTCTTTTTTACCTGTTCAAGTCATAACACAGACAGACAGACTACTTTATTAATCCCTGAAGGAAAATTGTGTTGTCATAGCAGCAGGTGACTTGAAAAAGTTAAAAACTACAAAATTGCAAAGTAAGAAACAAAAAGAATCACAGGAGAGGATGCGTACAGGAGGCTAATTCACAGTTAATCAAACAGAGCGACAAAGCAACATGAATAGACAGGAGAGAAACAAATGAGACCAAAATGTAATTTCACACCTGCCTCAGGACGTCTGTCGCTCTTCCATAAACACCAAAAACTCCAAAGTTCAAAGTGCATTTCTCATTCACACTGAAACCAAATGTTCTTTCAAAACAAATTAGATAGATTTGTCAAAGAATATATTTGGTGCAAGTTTTTGACCTCCTATAGTGACAAACATCAAGGTGTAAAAATGACAAGAATTTTAATTTGGACCAAAGACGGCTCCTTTTTCTGCATTTCTCTCTTTCTAGGTCTTCATGTTTATGAGAGAATAAACATTTATGAAAACAAAAACTCACTGCAGTAATATTGTGAATGCAGACTGAGTTTACTCAGAGAAGATTGTTGTGGCGTCATTGCTCAGAGGAGGAAATTTAAAATGTGTACTGCAGCGTGTGGAGCTCTGACAACATGTTCATGTTCGCTTGTTGCTTTTTGGCTTTGATCTGGATGTTTTATCAGTCTGTCGGTCTGGAAAACACAGAAAAACACATGAATAATGATCAGAAAACAATCAAAACATATTTACAAAAGTGAAGTATTTCAAAATAAGATAAATTTTATACTCCTAGGTAACATTTAAATGAACTTTCTACAGTTGTAAACTTAAAGATTTTCCTTTAAATACATGTCTGTCACAAGTTGGCATATTATTTTAATGAATATAACTTTTAGAAACATGTTAAAGAATCAAGACTGACCTATTTATTGTTACAGAAACACATTGTTTGGATCTGAAAAAGCCCTGGTGCTAGAAAACACCCTGGTGACAAGTAGCTCTAGTCTCTGCTATAAAACAAGATCATAAAAGAGTGACATGATGGCAGAGTGGAGTGTGTGTGTGTGTGTGTGTAGGAGGCGGCGTGGAGTGTGTGTGTGGGCTGCAGAGAGGGGTAAACCTGCATGGAGAGCACTTTGGCTTGTTTTTGCCATTACCACAGTGACTGTAAAGCACATTTCCTGGCGTGCAGATGGGATGTGATGACCCCGCGCGTTCGGTCGCTCCTGAGGGTGAAAACACATTTTGTCAAACAGCTGAAAACAAAATGACTTGATGAGTTTAATCATGGATAGTGGCAGCAAACCTTCGACCTGTATAAAGGAATATTTTCTGTAAACTAGTGAAATATTTTCAAAAATGTAGTTTTGCTGTGTTTTTTCCCCCCTGGATAATCAAGAAAACCAACATAACTATCTGTTTTTTAAATAGACAAAAACATAATATATATTGATATTGTATTATATAGCATTAAAGGCATACATTTGTATAAATCTGACTCTAACTATGTTATATTTTTTGTTGACTTGTGTACTTGAATTATCCCGAATGTTTCCACCAACTTTTTCAAACTAAATCTATAATCTTATTAAGATAATAGTCTGTTTCAATTGATCACCTGCCGATCCCCTTTGCACATGTGTCATCATCATTAAATCAATATAGAATAATGTTTCTTTTGCATTGCAAAACATCCAAATCCAAGCCCACAGTCTGTTTTCAAGCCACAGTTAGAGATAAATATTTTGACTGAAAATGACATTCACCTCACAAACTCATGATAAACATTCCCAGGGAATCACATGTGGAGAAGTGAGCTCCTGTACGAGAACTAAAAGAAAAATATTTGCAAGCTTGTTGCCGATAGAAAGTGTTTATCATCGTTGTGGTTGTCTGTGAGAAGCTTCCATTCATTGAGGGTTTTTTTTAGTTTAAGGTCACATTTTTTGCAAAATACTTTTTAGATGGTTTAAACGTTAGCTGCAGTTCAGCTCACAACCACCTCAGGACATCCTTTGTCCACCAGAAAAACACAGATTTTTAATGTGAACCGGCTTTATTCAGTGTTTTTTCTGGGTTTTAATCACTGGGTCTGTTTGTTTTGGAGGGAAGGAAACCTCTGAGGATAATTCGTCTCTCTGTTAAAAACTCCTGAATGATGAACACCGAAGGAGAAACAACTCCCATGATCCCACACTTCTTCAAACTTTGGCTTTTGTTATTGTTTGATTGAAAGAGCCATAATGCAGAGAATTATTATTATTATTTGTGGCACTGTTGCATCGTTATATCATGAGGTGTATCTGCCCCTTTAATTGAATTAAAGCAGCAGCTGATTTTAGCGTCAGCTGCTTTAGCCAGAAGCAGCTCCACAGTATCATCCTCCTTAGTTGTTTATTACTATTATACTACATACTATTATGTGTCTAACACAGCATCATAGAATAAGCTTTTCACCCAGGCAGCACATCTCTTAATAAAATCTCTTTTCACATGAGCTTCTATTGACTCGGTCCAGTTTACTCTCCCTCTCTCTCTCTTGTGAAGAGAGTTTCCACAATGGAAATAAGTCCTTGACTCTGTTGAGTCATCCCTGACATTTAGTAGCTGTGTGAGATTCAGCCGTCTGCTTTTTATAATAAAGAAAAAATGAAACTGAAGTCTTATTCATTCCCTCCATTGATTTAGGTTATCTGCTTTTTTACAACCTCTTTTTCTTTCAGGGAGTCGTTTTTATGTAACAGTTACGGGTGGGAATCACCAGAGGGCTAATTACTTAAGTCATAATATGATATTGTTGTGATTTTTGATGATAATATTTTTTAGATTTTAGATTTCATATCAATATTAGGACATAAAACCAGACATTGGCTTAGATTTTGGAAGCATAAGTGATGTTTTTTCCTGGTTTTAAAGGCTTCATTACAGTAACGTGATGGAATTCATGGAATTTACCAGATTGTTCTATCACTAAATAATAATCTAAAAAAAAAAAAAAAGCACCGGTTGTCAATCTGATGTATCATCGAGATATTTGGTCGAAAACATTGTATTAGATTTTGTCAGCGTCTCTTTTATCTAATTCGATGAAAAGTTTTTTTTTTTGTTGCAGCATCATGGGATTGTCATGCAAACTGTCAATTACCTGTCATGCACGTTGCATGCACCTGACAAACTGTTTGTATTACAGTCATTGTTCATAACTGAACGTGAACCCTTGTGGATTATTGTAAAGGTATTTTAAAGAATGCAACTTGTACGTCATAAGTAAGTTTGCAGTTTAGGTAAGTAAGTTATGCGGCCGCTTCGAAATTAAGGATGCATTTATAGTGCTGGCATACAATCTGTACTGTTCATAAATCTGTAGAGCTGTTGGTTATTCAGAGCGCCACAGTTTCAGACAACAGAACGTACTCGGGGTGAACTCAGCCAATGTTTTTAACTGAAACATTTATTAATACGTTTCTCTTACAGCAGCGCTCTCATTTTATTGCAGAGTGCTAAAGAAAATCAAACTTCTTAACTCAGCACCATCTAGTGGTCTGAAAAAGCAAAAATAACTTTAATAATCTACTATTTAAATGTAATATCTATTTACAAAAATAACACAATACATGTGATAAAATAAGGAATTATTTTGCATTTGTGTATTGATTCAATATTGCTACATTAAATATCGCCATATTACTTCCTTCACCGCTATTTGCCTTCTTCCTGTATCCAGTTTTAACACTTTCTGCAGTTTAGGGGTTTGATTTTTAGCTCAAGGACACTCCAACAGCTTCAGCTCAAGGATCAAACCACCAGCATTTCGATTAACCTGCTCTACCAGCAGATCCACAGCCGACACGCTGAGCAGTAAAAGCGGCAAACCTTTCCTCAGCTGTGAAGAACATTTAACAGATGCCCACTCTGTTCTTCGAGGAGCCTGAGGCCAATTCTTTCAGAGTTTCTTCAGATGAACTTTTGCTTCCTCTGCTGCCTGATCTCTCTGCCCTCTGCACCCGCCGTTTCATTCCTCATGTCCGCCTCTGGACACTATTATGCTACAGACTTTGAGTTTCTACTTACCGCTGGACTTCATTCAAATGACTTCTCTGAACTTTTCATAACTTCCAGGTCATCACAGGAATCTTGTAATACTTTGCTGCTTTCCTTGGGGGCATTTAGGTCCCTTGAACATCCTCCGTCCCCAAGAGCCGACCTGGTTCTTCTTATCCTGTGCTGCTTAACTATTCTACTTCACTGCTCTCCTGGTCCACAGTGATGTCCAAGCCTGAGCTGGGTGCCCATGACTCATCTTTATGTGGGTTTGAATTTAAAAAAAAAAAAGGAAAAATCGAGCCGGTCTTTGATACTGTGTTTCTAGTCCAAGATGTCCCTTATGAGGCATTTTTCCAAGATGTCATGTGTTTTATCTCTGTCAGCCGCTTTATTCCCAGCGGTCCGCAGCACTGGGTCTGATACAGCATTTGTTTTCAAACTAGGACACAAGTCTGCCTAGAAACCCAGAGGAAAGAGGAGAAATGCGAGCAGCATGTTTCTAGAAAGGCAACGTTGTATTAGACACCAAAATGAACTGTGTTCACTGGTTTCCTACTGGTAGCAAAGGTTAGAGCCGACTATTATGGCTGGGATAACACTTCCCAATATACTACATTTGAAATGTTCACATGTCCTCGTTTTACCTACCATTTCTGCATTGTTTAAGTACCTTATAAGGCTGTCATGATAACAAAATTTTAAACTTTGATTCAATACTAGTATAAAAACCTGGATACTCAATAATATTTTGATTTTTTTAGATTTAGAAATGTAAAGAATATATATCTTAAATATGTTTATTGAGCATCAACAATACCAATTGTCAGAAATTGAAGACAGTGCTCATATAAATGTTAAATTTAGGGTGACTTTTAAATTTTACTGTTACAAGTTTTCTCTTCCACACAGTGAAAAACTCCTTCAAAGTGTCTGTCTGTGTTTCTCATTGAAAGGAAATGGGACAGGTACTGCTGCCAGCAAGCTAACAAGCCACACTCACTCGCTGACTGAATAACCCTTTTGAATTAAATTGAGCGTGATAATAAGATGTTTTTTGCCTCACAAGGACAACTGCTTGTTTGTTATGATCAAAACAACTCATCGAAATGCACCCTGAAAATCAGAATCAGCTTTAATGTTCAATCACGGTAACACATGCAAAAAAGTGGCTCATTTCATAAGTATGAAATCATAACATAACTTAACCCATATTATGTCTAATTTATTTGACAAATAATTGGGACAAATTATATTTAGATATTGTGATAATATCGGTATCATGAATTATTTTGACCTTCATTATCATGTAGTAAAAGTTTCATTTTGTGACCCTAGTGTGTACTCAAAATATTGAAAATGAATTTGGGTGTGGTGGGTAGGTTGAAAAAGGGGGCACCTATGGGCCCTCTAATGGGTTACTCAGGCCCTGTAATGGATTATAAATAAGTATGCCTACAAAGGTATGTGACAGTAAATATAGTAGAATTATTATTCAGTCAAAGTGGACTTAAATATGTGAATAAAAGGATAGCCTATTCAGTAGAATGCGGGTTGCACTATATTATACAGTCCATGAATGCATTGCAATTTATCTTACACATATATTGGACCTCTCATAGCCTATTTAACTGTTTATGTGTCTCAATATTTACTCTACATGTGCAGACTTTAACAAGGCGACTAGTTAAAAAAAAAAAAAAAAAATCCGCAGGCTCTTGTACATCATGATGCCACAACGTCTGATGGCATGATAAAACAAGGTCTGGGAGAACAATTTGGACGATTAACGCCTCCCAAACACTTAACATTTCTGCCTTTAACAGCCCTAGCAGGCTTTAACGGTCGGTTATCCGCCGCTTTACGGGGCTGTGGTGGTCACAGACGTGAAAAACAAATGGCCTAGCGGGCTCTCTTATGGAAAGCAGGCAGGGCACAGTGGGGCTACAGTGACATTTTCCCCACATGCAAAATCATGCAAAAGGTAAATACTGAAGCGGAGGGATACAAACACTATTGCAGAACATGGCCGTCACCTCCGTCATGTCCTCTCGCTTAGACCAGCCCACTTCGGCGACACCGCGCTCTGATTGGACGAGAGCCCCGCACGTCAGCTTCTCATTGGATTACCAACGGGTCAATCACGGGCTAATGTCAATGACGTCGCTCGTACACTGGGTACGCTGTATCGCCTGGGTGGACAGTATAGTTACTTCAACATTAAATGGAATAAAATGCCGCGGATTCGTGTAAACAGAGACGTCGCTTCAGCGTAAATAATTAACACTTCTTAATTAAGACATTAAGACTTCTGGAGCGCGTGGCCACCGGCCTATTTTCGGCTTTTTATCAGCAATATTTCTGGGTAAGTGGAGTGATACATTTCCTTCCTGCGTCTTTTCTCCTCGCACAGATCAAGACCTGCTAGCTATATAATTTAAATATATCAAAGTTACTGAGCATCCCAGTACATATTGACATTATATAGAAGAATAGTGATAATTTGAATACAAATTGTCCGTAATGTGATATAAAGTAGTGCGTGCTACAGCTCGCATAGCCGAGTTATATGGAGAGTATAAGGAAGGTAATGGCTGTCGGTCGACTCGTAACTTGAAAATTGTGAAATGGCCTGATTAGAGAGCTCGTCTTCGGCTCTGTACACTGAATCTACCCCGCCTATTGTGTCTTAAATACGGGTGTTTGGTTTGTTAAAATCAGGACACACGATTTGATGGCAGTATTAGCTTACAGCCTGTCAAATTAGACCCTGTAGGGTACCTGTCTGCCGTCAGTGGGCCTACTCAGTCTCTAGACTCCATCTGTCATAATGTTTGTAGCACAGCCACGAGCCATGCTCCCACTTTCTTTAAAAAATAATACATTTTAACCTCGTGTGGACTCTACATACCAGATCTGTCATGCTCAGTAGTTTAATGCCTTTAAGGAGACACGTATAAGAGACCTTTTGTTCAAAGCTACTCATCCAGCTGCATTTTTTCCAGCTTCACTGTATTAAAAAAAAGAGCCTCAAGAAAAATGTATTTCCCTGCTCTGGTTTAAGTTTGTTTGTGTTTAGTGACTTGATGAGATTTGGTATAAAAGACACTCTAACATGGATAATGCCAGATGCCAGGCTGCAGCCAAAAGGCATTTGCATGACTTTTTTTACTCTAAGCCTAACTGTATTATAGTATTCTATACTCTAGTCAAATTTTAGTGCTTATTTAGCTAATGGCTGTATGCATTCATTGCTTTGGAAATCAGCAGCCATGATTTTCTGTGCATTCCCAGGTTAGATAGCAAAGCTGTTGGGTAAGAAATAGGCCAGTTTGACAGAGTGATACACCACTGTGTGCCATTCCAGCAGATGGACTAATATCAACATCTGATGGTAGTGCAGCCGCAGTGATTGAGCGCATGTTCAGTTTTCTCTTTAACTTTATTTCAGACTACTACACGGCTATTGTTGTGTCCAAAAGAATTTATAGAAAATTTAATCAACATTCCATCAGTCAAATTCATCTTAAACTTTGTTTATTGTGAATTTGATCTCTTTTTCCCAAATAAAAAGGGCTGAAAATATGAGTGTAGGGAGGTGACAGTCTGTAACCACAACTGTGAACGAGGATACGCAAAGAACAAATAAACTTTATTAATATTGAAAAGGCAAAATCAAGAACAGCAAATGATTTAAGAGGCTCTTGAATACTACATACATGTTTTTTGTCCATTTAACTCAATAACATTGTTTCAGTTTCTAAATATCATGGTAATTATGATACCGGTATATTGCAATTCCACAAAAGGTACATCAGTAGGAAAATGATAAAATACAATGCAATACCAAGAAAAAAACATTTAAATATTACATTTTATATTTCCACAGTGATTCAAAGTCATACAGACATGTCAGTGTTTCCACAAACAGTGATACTTTGTTTAGGCTCAGTTATGATTTAATTTTCTGAATCATAAAAGGAAACATAAAATTCCTCAACACAGCATGATTTGTGGGAATATTACTAGTTACAAACATATAACTTTAACTTGTCTGTCCTGGGAGTTTTAGCAGTATTCTGAAGAGTGCGCTGTATATATGCATGACACATTTCACCAATGAGTTCTCCATCAGCAGCATGTTTATTGTAAAATGTGTGTTGGATTGGCTGCTAAATCCTTATTTTTTAAAAGTCAAAGCCAAGTTCTCTGTTTCCCAAAGATTCCCATTTCTCTACTTGCCTCACAGCAGAATCAACAACTCGGCTGCCCCAAAAAACCTTGCTACAGTATCATCAACAGAAGTATTTTATTAAAGTGCTTGAAATAACAGCGTTGTTGAAACTTGAAGTTCCTTTGGGTAGGACTTTGAGCTGACAAAGCTGGGAGTGGTTGCCAAGATGAACAGAATTAAATCAACTGAGGGTTTCTCAAAGTCCAAGCAGCAGTTCCTTGAGATAGAGATCAGGTCTTGAATTGGTAGCATCATTTGGTGTGCAGGAGTTTGAACTTTTGTCTCTCGGGTCAAATCAAACTTGACATGAATCAAACAATTCATGATTTTTGTTGATTTAAAACAAATGTATACTAATTTACACATTTGATTTAAAACAAAAAGTGTTTTTCTTTGCATTTAAGGCCTGAATAGATGATTTGTATGAAACTTTGCTTCGAAATAGATCCATACATTCACTGTATACTAGTTACTAGTGCCGGATTGGATCCCCCTCTATTGGACTGAGATCTGGTGACTGTGGAGGCCATTGAACTAATTGTCATGTTCAAGAAGCCAGTTGGATGTTGTCTCAGCTTTTTTTGACATGCTGTGTTGGAAGTGGAGGAAGTAATTGGGTGGGTACACTGTGTCCATAAAGGGGTTGGACATGGGCAGCAGCAATCCTCAGGTTGGCTGTGATGTTAAAATGATGCCCAGGTGGCAAAATATCCCCAGCACCATTACACCACAAGCAGCAGCCCAAAGTGTTGATCCAAGGCAGGAAGGATTCATACTTTCATGTTGTTTGTGCCAAATTCTGATGCTACCATCTGAATGTCACAGCAGAAATGAAGACTCATCAGATCAGGCATTGTTTTTCCAATCTCCTGTTGTCCAATATTGTAGAGTCGTTGCCAATACTAGCCTCCGTTTTCTGTTTTTAGCTGGCAGGAGTGGCACCCGGTGTGGTCTTCTGCTGCTGCAGCCAATGTGCTTCAAGGTTCGACATTTTGTGCATTCAGAGATGCTTTTCGAGTGGCTTTCTGAGTAATTGTTGCTTTTTTTATCAGCTCAAACCAGTCTGACCATTATCCTAACCACTACTTCAAGGCATTTCCATCCAGAGAACTGCAGTTCACTGGATATTTTCTCTTTTTCTTAACACTCTCTTAAATCCAAGAGATGGTTGTGCTTGAAAATACCAGTAGATCCTTTGGCGCCAACAGCCTTCCAGGTTCAAAGTCACTTAAATCACCTTTCGTTCTCATTGTGATGCTAACTTTGAACTTTGGCAGACCGTCTCAACCATATCTTCATGTCAAAATATATCGAGTTGGCTGAGCAGATATTCTTTCATTCCTTTATGTTGGTTGAAATACTTCAGGCTTTTCTAAAAACTTGTAATTTATTTTCTCAACTCCTCAAAGATTTAGTTTCCTGTATCTCCTTTTTATTTTGTCAAGTGGAAGAGAAACAGTGAGACCTCATGGCTTTCATTGATTTGTCTTCTAATAGCTATTTCATAGTCAGACTTGAGGGGAAAATAATCTGAATTCAAAAGTGTTAAATGAGACATAAAGTATGTTATTAAAGTTGTTTTTTGTTTGTTGGGTAGGTATTATGCTTTGAGTTAATGTTTTTTGACAGCAGTCATCTTGTTATTTGCCTCATACTGTGTTTATTCTTTGGCGGTCACAGCATCTTATAATGAAATAGAGAGATATTACACAACTCCAACTTAAAAACTACATCTATACAGAAGTGAAAATACTGTACATTTCTAAAATTATTGTCTGTTCAGGTCATGGTTCAAGGAACGATCATTGAGTGTAATATTCTGTAAAAAAGTGGCAGCTTCAGTCATAGTAGATTGGGATTGTTTTTTGCAAATGTACACTTTGAATTCTGAACTTGACGCATTATGTTTTTATTTACATTTTAGACAGCGTCCCAACTTTTTTGGAATTGATGGCATGCAGAGCCAAAATGAATAGTTAATTAATCAGGAAGCTGATTTACAGAAATTTGAATCAAACTTTTGATAATTAAGTGATTTTACAAGCAAAAATGACAAACATTTTACAAATCTATGAGAGTAAATCTTATATATTGGGTTTTTGATGGATGGTTGCATTAAAAAAAGGAATTTAAATTTGAAGATGACACTTTGGAACCTGGGCAATTTTAATGGATATTTCTTTACTGTTTTGTGAAATGTTTCAGAAAGAAAAAATTGAGAAAATAATCAACTTCTTAACAAGAAAACAATAGTTAGTTACACGTCTAATTGCATGTGATGCTTGTAGTGATGGAAGATTATTATATTCATGTCGCTGACATGTTCCTTTTATTACTGTCAGGTTAAAGGTTGATACAAAGGACTCTCTGAGTGTAAATCAGCGCTGGCGAGTGGAGATTGAGCCATTAAGGCTGTCCTAAACCCCTGTCTGAGAGCTGTGGATGGGCAAACCCCACGGCAAGTCACGTTTGAGGCTCCGACCATTCATCTCAGTGCTTTGGCACATTTCATTGGCTAGTGCATAATCTGCTAAAGGTCACAGCCACTAATTACACTCCTCCAAAACAGACAGATGCCTACCCTGAGCTTGATTGCGCTCTCCTTCATCAGAAGAACATTCAAGGGTTGCATAACCATCACTTGGATGATTTGAATAACATGTGCGTGACTCACTTTGTTTTACCAGAGTGACCAAATGCCTGCCCTCTTAAGATAATGAGGCCAACCTGGTCCAGCCAAAAGTGATTCATTTTCCACTATTCTGCACTTATATCTCGTGTCTTTGGATTGACTTGTAAACAGTCTTCTCTGCCTCTTCGGATTCCCATATGTCGCAGAGCGAGCTTGGTTTGGCTGGATGCAGGGCTCAGTTTTAGCCAAGCGGCGACCTCATTATCTTGGCGTCCAATCAGTCCTCCGGCCAGCTCCTAATTGAGCCATCAGCGCCTTAAGGGGGAAGAGGAGGGATGAACGTGTCAATTACAGTAATGAGGGGGCAGCCATGCAGAGGGCAGTCAGGGAGAGGGAGGCGAGACAGAAGCCTTGCAGCGCCGCCTCGTTCTGGTCAATCCACGGCTAATCAAAGATAATATTGTAGCTTGACAGTGGCAAAGTTAGTAGAGTCAGTAGGGAAGAGCTGTTTTTAATCATTTCTCCCTCTCGCAGTGGGATACTTCTTCTTGTGGTGATTGTTTTTAGTTGGTGTCTTACAGTTGCAATTAATGAATGATCTATGATTATGTCCTCAGCTGCTGTGAACACAGATATACAATTTATGAAAAGCTCCATCCAGTTCTGCTGGCTGTCCAAGTTTAATTCTAGACTGTGTAATGCTTTTTGATAATGGACACACTTTTAAAGTCTCTTATCATTGATGCCATCAGGAAAGATTTGTCGATTAAACATATTTGCAACCTCGAATATAGATGTACTTTCTTGATAAGATTATAACTTGGCCAAGGAGGTCGTCAGAGAGTTGTGATTCCCAACTGAACATGCTTGTATTTACAGGGCACTGGAGGGTTTCTATTCCACCTAATATGCTCATTTCAGCTAATAGAAGCTATGATATACTGTTAAAACAATTAGTCAAGCCTCATTGTCGTAATAACCAGTAATGCTCCAGCTCTGATAGATTCGATTTCACAGGAAACGCCTCCATTTTCAACCATCTGAGTCAGTTTCAACAACAAAAAATGCACAAAATCTGGGGATCAAACTTTCCTTTCCTGGCTGTTTTTGATGCCTTAACTAACAGCTCACTGAGATTAGAAGTCTGTTTTTTTATGCCGATACAGATCTGGTGTGTGGAATTGGTGCAACTCTCGTGTAAATGGGTTAGCAAGCAGAAAGGTGAAAATGAATTGCTATAAATAAATATGGTAGATACAGATGTCTGAAGTTTCTTATGTTACTGTTGACGTAATACATGGCACTGATAAATGACACTGAGATTTTTCTAGTTGAACCTAATATGCTGGATTTTATTACAACTTCTGATTCATTCTCAAGCTGGACACTCTGAAGTGTTGAAATGTGGTTCGTGGAGGCCCCATGTGCACTCCACTGGCGTTTTTCAATTTTTCCGTCTGGCCTAACAACAATCCCACAGGAGAACATGGACGTAGAGGGTCAAGACTGGAGGGAAAACTTAATACCATTGTTGCAGGGCTGAGCCTAAGTGTAAGAGGAGAATAAGAAGAATATTTTTGGAATGCTAATGTATATAGAAAATGTAAAAGGTCTTGCTTTGATTCCAGTTTTCACTAAAGCTGTGAGACTGGGAACATTTAGCTTTGGGGTCCATTTTCATCTCTTTTTTTCTTTTAGAGGCTTGGCTGGACCATCAAGCAGCTGATATCCCTCTCCCTTAATTAAGGATATTAAACACTTAAATGGAAAAACCCTTAAACAAAGCAAGGACAATAATGTCAAGCATTAAGTCAAGTGAAATTATCCCTAATAAACATTTTCGTCACATTGGAAACAAAAGTTGGATCAGATTGGTCAGACAGTAAATCTAGTCTATGCAAATAAGATGACACAAAACAATGGTAATGAATGGGTTTATCTAATGTCTCAAGTCAATTTTGTGCTTGCTAAATGTTGTGTTTGTTATTTGCAGTCCAACTCTGAGAAAAATGTATTTTCTATAAGGAAGATTTCATAGTTTCCCTGGTAAATAACTGTAAAAACAAGAACAAAAAAAAGGAGCCTTATATTTGAAGAGCTCAAATAGGTCATGTTTGGCGTTTTTGCTTAAAAACTTGCTTGAGAAATTGTTAATCAATTATCACCATAGCTGTCAATTAATTTTTCTGTCGATTGACTTATTCCCTTACTTTTAGCTCCAAGGAGCGCTTGATTTAATGTAACCTAAATTCAAAGCATCAACATCACACCTGACCATGTTGAATAAACTGTTTAAGCTTTAATTGGGATTATTATACGATTAACAGGGCCGTGTTACTGTAAATCACAGTTGTAGATGTATTTAAAGGAAGTGCAGCTGTATATATATATCACTGTTAGTTAATGTGGGTTAATTATGGAGGTTAAGTGACTAATTTATAATTCTAGATGCAATCAAATGCGTAGTCGGCAATGTATAATAATGTTACTGTCATGTTGACATGACTAAGCAAAGGGTAGTAGTCACTGCTGTAGTATATTAAGTATTTATATATTATTGAGTATTTATCTATGCCACCAAATATTCTCTCCATAAATCTTTTCATACCTGGTGGAATATCACTTTAGAGAAAATGAATCATGTTGTGTAACATGAACGATAGACTGACCTGTGTCTGTAGCTCCGGTAGAAGTTCTCAAGGCTTTCTTATTCATCATTTCTCCATCATTTTCATTCCTTATTCACGACTCTCACACCTTCACGCTCTGATTCAGCCTGCACACAAACCCAAGCGACAACACAGCGTCGCAGAAATGTGTGAAGCCCTTGTCGGGGTCAATATGGCAACTCTGATGCAATTTTGACTTATCCAAACCAGACAAAACTGTTTTAATATTGATATTGATTGAAAGCCTTGTGGAGCAGCCTTGACTTTGCCCGGGAGTCACTTATAAAGGCATCGATTGTGTTTTCACTGGATGGCTGTAAAGGGACTGAAGCATCGTGCACATGGAGAAACATGCTGACCTTTTGCTTGTATGTTCTGATGACTCACATGTTTTGGTCTTGGCATTGAATTATCTCTTGATCTAATCAATCAATTAGCCGATAAAATGTTAAGGCAAACTTTTAGCTGGAATTTCCCAAAGTGATGACTTAAAATGGCTTTTTTTAGTGCTTCACACTGAGAGATGTAGTGTCACATTAATATAACTCAGGCAGAGGTTAAGAGACGCACTCTGGGCTTTTTAGTGAAAAGTACCAGAGGTTTTGGGAAATTTATAGCACAATACAGGGCTTAACTGAAAGCACATGCTCTCCTCAGGTGAAGAATTTATGAGCACTTCGAAGAGCTTTAGATGCGCAATAAAAACGTATCAAGTGATGAGTTTTACCTTCACAAATGGATACAAGGAGATATTTGAAGTTTTGGATTTATATGAATAGAAAAAGTACGCTAGGTTTTTAATTTCTGATTCAAATACAGAGAAATATCCAAACATCTACTAAAACCTTGATTTCCTAAACAGTTGAGATGCTGCGTAAACCTTCAAAAACCTTCAAATGAAGAATACAAAAAAGTGTCTCAGTTGTGTTACATCAAATTAATTGATATTCATTACATTTTGAAAGTTGTATTATTAAATACATTTTATTTCAATAAATAATAATAATAATAGTTTTCTTCTAGATTTTATCTACAGAAAGATTTTAGACACATCTGAAGTAAAAAACTATTTGGTTTGTATGTGTATATCCGCCACTTTTGATGGTGATGTTGTAACGTACCTGCAATCAATCACTATGAAGTCAGAAAGAGAACTTCTCAAAACCTGAGATTAAATCACAAATCAGTTTAATTCAGATCAAATCTCCAAGACGTGTTTGTTGCTTCTTAATCAAGAATTTATAAGATCTGGATGCCGGAGCATTTCACCTGTGATTCTGGTTGAAATAGTCACATTAATGTGCGTCTGTGACCCCCCGCCGTAAATATCAGGCAGCATTGTTGTCTCTGTTGTTCTGAGGTTAATTTAAACGGATTACATTGTCATTTTATGTCTCACACGACAAAAATATGATTTATGAATGCATCTCTTCTCTCCAACAGACATCGATTTATTCTCTCGTCTCGTTTTGATGTTTGTCTGATATTTGTGTGACTTTCTGTCTCTTGCAGAGAGAAGCGACGTCCTCTTCGCCGCAGCAGCTGCCGGGCAGTTTGTCTCTTTACTCGCTGTTGAACAGACGATGAACTGAGGACCTCCACGCCTCAGCGTCACACATCTCCGCAGCGCCCGCTCTGCACTCTCAGCGTCGCCTCCCCACACCTGGGCAGAGAAATGTGTGTGTGCGTGTGTCCTCGGATGCATGACTGTGTCTGACTGTTTTTGGGCTGAAGTTAGAGGTCTGCACTTCCTCTCTCCCCCTCTGAGAGGCGCTTCTCCACTTGACTGACTACGACATTTGTCTCCGCAACTGCAAAGCATCATGGGTAGGAAAAAGATTCAGATCCAACGGATCACCGATGAAAGGAACAAGCAGGTGAGTCTTAAGTCAGTTTTTATCCATTTCTCTCGTTGGTGGCTCGATTTTATGATTAAGGACAGCAAAGTGTTTTGGTTATTTTTATAATTATTATTTTGGTTAAAACACAAGGAGATTGTTTTGGATTTCAAAGGTTCAAATTTCACTTTTTTATTGCCCATATTTGCTTAAAAGTCCAGCTAAAAACCTTTTTGCAAAGGTGAGCAAAAGGTGTCTTTATTTAGTCATAATTTAACAGCTGTTTTAGGTATTTAAAAACATACCGTTATAGATTATATTTTATTAAGACGTGTTCTACTTTTGAAACTAAAAAATGGTTATTCCCCAGGCAACATAATCTGATTTTATACTCAACGTAATGAATAACATGGAAGTAAAGATAATTTCCAAGTAGTTATCATTCAAAGATATGCGACATATATGGTCGTCATGTTCATGAAAAAAGCTCAGAAATGTAAAGAAACACATTAAATCATGATGTCTGCAGTTTACTGAGCCAAACTGATTTTTGGTCAAAAATATTGTTCACTACAAGCCTGAGGCGCCAGGCATATTTTATATTTCGTGGGAACTCAGCTGTCTGGAAGTCATTCACAGATTCTCTCTTTATGGGAGTTTTTCTCGTTCTGAAGCTGCTCTGTAATTGATTTGGCTTTATAATTGCGTCTTTGTCCAATTCAAATATACACGTTTGCTGCGCTGAGAGGTCTCAAATAGCAGGATGTCCTCAAGAATTTGCCTTTTTTTCGGCTCCATTTGTTTGTTTCTGTTCTCGTCACGAGCCTTCACTGCATGAGGCTGCCACCCCACTTCACAGTCAAGGACGGTGTTGGATGAGTGAGGAGATGAGTTAGAGTTCTGCCAAACAAAGTGCTTTGTATCACTGCTGAAAAGCTCAATTATGGTTTCATCACACCACAGAATATTTAGCAGCATGCTCTCAGTCCTCCACATGTTTTTCCTCTCAGTATCCCACACATTGTCATGTCTCTCGTCTGCCATGCAGCCCAGATTTGTAAAATGCTGCATTGATTTTTGTTCGCTTGGATCCACAATCGCAGCAGCTCCTTCAGAGTGGCTCTTTATTTTCCCTGACTAACATCTTTCTTGTTTTCTCAGTTGCGTCGGGTGAGTAGTTGGACAAAAATGTTAATTCAGTGCTTTTTTTCCTGGTTATCACTGTTTTTGTGAACCACTTCCTCACAGCTCTAACCTTGAACTCTGCATACGGATCCTGAAACTAAATACTGAACATTTTCCAATGAAATGATGAGTTATGGCTTTGAACTTAGGCCATTTAAAATAATTTGTATGCAGCATGATTAAGCCCCTGTCTACATGTCTACGGATATTTTTAAAATCAAATATTACTCCCAACTATTTAAAAACATAATTTTTTTGCGGTAGTAACTTATCAAACAATAGTGTTACAGAAGTTTCTTTATTTATAAAGATTTGATGCCTATTTATTTAACATCTTTCCGGCACAAGGTTCAAAGTGCCATGGTGAAACCGTGTGGGCGGACTACAACACCGGCAGTTTCAGAAAGTTTTGGAAAATTTCAAGCTACAAATGTGGTGAAAAAATGTAAATTAAAAAAATCTGTGTACCTGTAGACGGGTCCTCAGTGGATAATTGACAGTTGAAACATCTCAACATTTTGACAAATTTCATATAAATCTAAAACATTTTTATCTGTGTAAACATAATCTTCTCAACAAAGAAAAAATAAATAAAAATGTGAAATTGTATTGTGCGTTTGCTCTCTATTGTGGAGCTGAAAATGGACGTATTCACATTTTTTGCCACATTGTTAATCTCAAGTTAGTGTCCTTTATGTACGGATCTGTTTGGATCACATCTAATGGTGAGAACCAGTACAAACTTAAGAAAGACTGAGAGAGAAGTCAGTTAATCATAGTTAAAGTCAAATTAAACTGTATGAGTCTAAAAATAAAATCAACAAATATCCAAATTCAGAGCATTCTTTGGGTGCATTTTAATAAATGCTTAAAAAACAAATACTGACTGGTTGTTTCCTAAAGATGGTGTCTGATGCTGTTACTTCATTGTTGTGCTAATAGTTATGAGTCATAAAAGGTCCATTAAAAACAAGCATGCTTCATTATTGATGCTGAAAACTGATTCCACTGTGTTTCAGTGATTCTTCTTCAAAGAGCACCAAAAGCATAATATTTGTTGAAGATGTTACCCAATGACACTGCATATATTTGTTTTATTGCGAGGCACCTGAAGGATTATTCGCACGTCATCAGCTTCTTCTCCCGATCTGTGAATTTCATTTTGATTTGCAAGTCTAGACCTCTTTGTGTGTGGATCACAGACGACCTAATAATAATAATATTCATATTTATTTCAATATCAATGTGTTAACCCAGAGAAAGAGACACTGGAAAACAGAGAAGAGTGAGGAAGCTTTACACAGAAAAAGTCTAGTTATATAAATATGAATCATGAGTTTTTAAAAAGTGTTTTTTACTCACGAACTTTGTGTTTTTGTCTCCCCTCTGCCCTGTTTCTCTCTTCCCGACTGTCTGCTGTTTCCTCTCAGGTGACGTTCACAAAGCGAAAGTTTGGCTTGATGAAGAAAGCCTACGAGCTGAGTGTTTTGTGTGACTGCGAGATCGCTCTGATCATCTTCAACCATGCGAACAAGCTGTTCCAATACGCCAGCACTGACATGGACAAGGTCCTGCTCAAATACACAGAGTACAACGAGCCTCACGAGAGCCGGACCAACGCAGACATCATCGAGGTAAATCCGTCTCAAAAAAAAAAAAAAAGGTGGTGCAACATTTATTAGTACAGGGAGACTTTAAACCTTAAACGGAGATAAGATACCAATTATTATTTATGGACTTTAGCAACTAAATCAGCATTAACCCTCCTGGTATGTTGCGGGTCAAATTGACCCGTGTTAAAGTAAAAAAATCTAAAAAAAAAAGTTAAAAGTATTTTTTCGGTATGAAACTTCTTCTGCTTGGCTAAACAAGTGTAATCAGCATTAAATAAAAAATGTAGGATAAAAATGATAAAAAAAAGTTTTAACCTGCATTTTTTTTGTTTTTGAAAAACGAGTGAATTATCCTCACTGTCATCTGTGAAGGGTAAGAAATGGAGTTAAATAGGAGAATTTTTATTGGGATTTTTTAGTTTCTGACACTTTTGTATAATTAAACATGCCCCAGGGTCAGATCTGACTCAGTGTTGGAGATACTGGATCCGTTTTGGGGACTGATGAGTTTCAAGCAGCTTAACTGACTTTTTTAAACTATTCTCACTTTCTTTTTTACTTTGACAGACTTTGCGAAAGAAAGGCTTCAACGGTTGTGACAGTCCAGAGCCGGACGGCGAAGACTCCATCGACCAAAGTCCCCTTAACGATGACAAATACCGTAAGACCACAGAGGACCTGGATGTTCTCTTCAAACGCTACGGAGTAAGTCACGGCGTCACACTGTAATTACTGTTTGCTCTGCTGCTCTTTCACTGGAGACTACAAGCGTTTGTTTGTTATTGTTCTGTGTTCGGCTTGAGCGCCTACAGGAAACAGGCACTGGGGTGAAGTTCCTCTTAACTGCTTCTTTTCACACTTTTGTTACTGGGACTTTTGCAGAACACCAGAAACCTACGATCAATATGTTAGATAACAGAGATATGAACACTTTATGGCAACAGTCATATCTGGACTCAGTTTTTAAAGTGGTGCTGCACATTAAACATGTTTTTTTAAAGCTTTTTTTTTTTAAACTACATTATTTAACTTTACTGTCATGAAACACTTTAATTCTGGGGTTAATATTGACTTTTCTTACCAAAAATCTGCATTTCACGTTTAAAAAATGCCTTCTACTGTTTTCAATCAGTTTTCAATGGCCTGTCTGGCACCAACAACTATGTCAAGTTCAAAGTCACTTAAATCACCTTTCTTCCTCATTCTGATGCTCAGTTTAAACCTCAGCAGCTTGTCTTCACCGTGTCTACAGGCCTAAATGCATTGAGCTGCTGTCACATGATTGGCTCATCAGATATTTAGATTTGTAGGACTACATCCTGTTTTCTTTTCTGTTTTCTGTTACTGCATTTGACATACAACGTATTGGAAATTGGAAATATTTGAGATAATGTAAGTACACAAAATTCAGTTTAATGGAAATAGAAATTTTAAAGGGGAATTGTTAAATATTAAACCTTTTATGATGTCACTTGGTTCTTCATCTCTATGCATTGTTAATTTGAAGATTTAAAGCACGAGGGATTTCTTGATCAAACGCAAATTTTGCTGAGCTAGAAAAGTAAAATAAATTCAGAAATTTGCGACACATACCTGTAGATAAACCCCAACAGAAACATCGTCTTATATTATGACGCGTTTATCTTACGATGTCGTACGACGAAGACTAAAAGTGTATTTCTCTCCGCAGCAGTCGACCGCTCCGCCGCAGACGTTCTCCATGCCGGTCACAGTCCAGGCGTCCAATCAAAGCACACTGCAGTTCAGCAACCCTGGCAACGCGCTGGTAACTACCTCCTATGTAACATCCTCATCGCTCACGGATACCCACCTCCTGTCGCCACAGCAACCGGCCCTTCAGAGAAACGCGGTGTCTCCTGGGTTGCCACAGCGACCAGCCAGTGCAGGTGAGCGAGTGATACTCGGCCTAATGTGGTGAGAATGAAGTGATCAGTGAAATACCAGCAGGAACAGACTCTATTTCTGACATGCAGAAACAAGAAATACCTTAATTTAGTTATTTTCCTACTTCTACATCTGCTCGTCCTCGTGTTTACCAGCATTGTGATGCTGAATCCAAAGCTATCCGTTGTTATTCTGTCATAAACCTGCAGTCGATCTTGCATGCAGTTTCTTACAAGGAGCTGATTAGTTCCTTGGGGAGAGGTGCTCATTCCTCTGCACTGCACTAATCTGCAGCGTGTGACATTTGCAGCTCTCCTCCTCCGACGACTGGAAATTTCTTTTCACTTTTGTATAACCTTTAAATTATAAGTTCATCGCTGTATCAGCCAAATATTAAGCATGGAAGCACTGGAGTCAATAAGTTTGGCCTATAGTTACCTTTTACACTTGTCATTTCAAGTGTGTCGCACCTGGAGAAAATCCAGATGAGAGTTAAGACTCAATTTACACTCGGAGACCGTTTGGTTTGTCAGAATCAGAGTGAAATCGATACTTTTGGTTTGTTTTATTATTCTGGTCGGCTTTCACTGTGCAGAAATGTAGCAGAGCGTGTACAAAGTTGGAGCGCTGGAAATATACTCTCACACTCCAGAAGAAGAACAAGTTCTACCTTTGAAGGGATAGTTCAGATTTAAAAAAAAAAGTTTTTTCATTATTTTGAACATAAAATCTGAAAAATAAAGAAGCAAGAACTTCCCTTTAAAAAGATTTATCAGAAAAAAATTGAAGTTTGTGCAGTATATTGTTTTAATTAAGAAAATATGAAACCTTCCAGTGTTGTTTTGCTTGTTAATTCACATTTGTAACCCTCTTTCATTAGGTGCTCTTCTTGGAGGCGAGCTGAGTAACTCAAACGGAGGATGTCCAAGTCCAGTCCGTGAGTATCATATTTATTAAGATCCTGAATTTGGTTTATTGTTAAGTTATATATGCTTCTGTCTTATCGCCAAGAGTTCCTGGTATCTGCTCTGTGTTAGAGTATTTGTCCTGCTCTCCTCCTCTGCACCATCTGTGGTCCTGTGATGGATCAGGGGAAGCCACCAGTAACATCAGCAGACATGCCTGGGATCCCCAGCAGCTTAAAGATCACTTTTAACGTGGCAAACAACAGAATTTAGAGAAAACTAATAAATAAATAAATAAAAATAACAATGGCAAACAACAGAATTAAGTAAAAATGATTTTAAAAAAAAGCTAATAAATAAGAATTAATGAATAAAAATGTTTAAATAATATACCATCATCTATGGTAATTCACCCTATTTGTCACACAAAAAATGAAGAAAATACTTAACCCCAAATCCCACCTCCCATTCATCCCTTACACACCTGATCTTGATCTGTATTTTGGCTCCAAAATCATTTTTTATTATTTCAGGAAATGTTGACAATTTAAAAGAAGTTATTGTGTAAGAGGAATAAAAATTTAATAATCTCAAAAAAAGATTAATAAATCTTGTTTTTAGTTGTTATAAGATTCGTTTTTTGCTGTGTATGAGGTGACATTTCCTCCTAAAACCTTTTTATTCTGTCTTTAAATGAAACCACCTCAGAATAGAAGAACGGTTTGAAACAGAAAGCCGTGGAGGATTATTTTAACTCTGAGTGCACACGGCGCCCGCTCCCCGCTGTCTGCATTCACCTGTTTGATTTTCCTATTGATTTCTGTCCATTCGCACCTCTTTCTCCCCGCAGCTAATGGATACACCAGTGCCAGGGCCTCCCCAGGCCTCCTCACCGTTTCCAACGGCAACAGTCTGGGGAAAGTAGTCCCGGCCAAGTCTCCGCCCCCACCGCCCAGCCCCCAGATGGTCAACAGCCGCAAGCCAGACCTCCGAGTCATCACCTCACAGGGCGGAAAGAGCCTCATGCAGATGGTGAGCCGAACCAAGCCGAACTCGTCCAGTCTGGGTCCTTTTCGTTAACATTTGAACCTTCGAAAATGAAAAAATGTCACTTTATACCTTTTGTTAACACGCTTAGTCGCCTGGGAAAATAAAAACTAAGCATATTACAAACAATAACGAGACACCTGAAACCCAGAAGATTTGTTAAGGGACATGAGGGGATAGAAATTATTTTCATTTTGTCTCCGAAAAGCACGTCTTCCCGGGCCAGTGAATGAGACAGAAAACTGTACAAAAACAGTGGGACTTGATATATTTATATTATATTAAAACAATTTATAGTGTTTATATAGAAGATAACAACTCCCTTAGAGGCTGGTTGCCATTATTTTTGTGTTTTTAGTAAAGACCCGAGAGCTCTCCGCTGAACGTTCAGCGTCTCATTATTTACTCTGGCAGCGTCGGTAAAGTCTCCGATGAATCAGCCAACTCCCACTGACATGCTGAAGAGATTTCTCATCGTTCTTTTCACTAAA
>CAFUXE010000373.1:254257-267461 GCA_903364295.1 Serranus cabrilla | reverse complement strand
CGATTTAGTTTATAATGGCCCCACACTTTAGACAGTTTACGTCGTTTTCTTTGCTCTCCTTGTCGCTCATCTCCGTCGGTCTCCGTCTCTATTTTGCAGTCCGCACTTTGTGCGGACATGTAGGCATCAAAACCGGAAGTGGCTTAAACGAAGCATCGAGTCAGGGAATTTTGCCTCGACGCATTTTAGTAATCGAATTACTCGAATAACTCGAGGAATCGTTTCAGCCCTAGTTACAATAATAAATGTGTGATAAGCTGGTGTTCCGGGTGACCCTCACCAGCTCTCGGATGCTCCGGTCCTCGATCTTCATGAGGACGTGCTCCGTCTGGAAGTGTCCTTTCCGATATGCCAGCAGCTGGGACAGGTCGAAGAGCGGGACGCCCTCTGTGAAGAGCTCAGCAATCACACAGCCTGAAAACACAACACACACACATCCCGATAATACACACTCAATATAGACTGATCATGAGCACCATCACATGATCAACACGAGCCAGTCAGGGGAGAGCTGAGTGTGTGTGTGTGTGTGTGTGTGTGTGAGACCTGCAGAGACCTTGAAGAAGCGCGTGCTGCCCAGGCTCTTGTCATACTCGTGGTCATGGATGTCAGAGAAGTAGCTGTCCACGGACAGGATCTGAGAGGGGGCGATCCCTGCCAGCTGGTTCCCCATCACGCCTCGACACGTCTGGAAAAGTGACAGGAAATGACTGTTAGAGGTGCTGAAACTATAAATTATAACTACAATAAACCACACAGTTTTTAGGTCTTTCCTTGTCATGCTACTTTATACTTACTGCACCACATCTCAGAAGGAAACATTTTACTTTGTACAGCCCTACGATTGTCTTTACTTAATTTACAAGTTATGTTTTTCCACAAAATACAAAAAATAAGATGCATCAGAAGCAGAACATTTTATGTTTTCTCAACAGTTGCTGTTTTCCTTCACCTCACATTTTAGTAACCAAAATTATTTAGTAGAAACCTTGAACTGGAAATTCCTGCTTACAAATTGATGTATGAGTAATAATAATTCATGATATCAAAAAATATTCAGTGTTCCCCTAGAAATTGTGTTAGTTAAGGTGGTGTCATGATTATATCTACATGCATAAACATATTTTTTCAGTGTGAAATTAGGACTTTTATTGAAACATTTTAATTACAGGTACTACAGAGATAAGAGTACTTCTACAGTTAGATATTACTATTCTTACTGAGGTAACATTTTAAACACTCTTACTGTAACCGAGTATCTAATATTACTGAATGAACATTTTAAAAGCGGGACTTCAATTGTTAGAGAGTACGTTTACAGTTTGGTATCAGTACTTTTACTGGGACAATATTTTAACTGCAGGAGTTTTACTAAACCACAGTATGACTACAGTGTGTCATTCGTACTTTACTGAAGTGACACTTTAAAGCATTACTTTGACTGTAACAAAGTAGTTTTTCCGTGTTTTAGCACTTCAGTGTGGCGTTAGTTTTCTGCCTCCTCTCTTTTGAAGTAGCGGTCACATGATTCAACACAAACAGCTCTCTGATAGCGCCGAGTTAGCATGCTAGCTAAAAGCTTCTTCGCGCCCAGAAATAACCATTTCCGTTAGCAACACTTAAAACAAACAATAAATATCCGCGTTGAAAAGAAATAAAATCTGGTATACATGTGTTGTTACCAGCTGTTGTGGACAGGAGTGTTGTTGTTGTTGTTGATGCTGCGTTAGCAGGCTAGCGAGCAGTCGGCGGTTGAAGCGACGCTGCTAACGGTCACCAACTTCAGCGTGAACGCGCGTAAACCGTCCTCATGTCGTCACTCGGTGCGTTAGCCGCGCAGCTACCGTCCCGTCCTGCCGCCGGTGAGACACCCCGCTGCTGAAAACGGACAGAAACCGTGAAGAATAAACGTTAAAGTAGCAGCCTGGCTCACGGAGTTAGCATGTTTGTTCGGTTCCAGCTGGTGTTGTGCATCCGGGTCACGCCGGAAGCGGGAATCGAATGGGCGAACCCAGAGCCCTTGAGCCCCTGCTCTACACCACCCTCTTGTGGCGAAGGAAGTCGTAATTATTATTAATTCTTCCTTCTTACTCGGAGATACACTTTCTGTCTTATTTATATTCCTATTTATATGTTTTTGTCTATTATAGTATTTTTTGCTAGTATTTAATAATATTGTCATAACGTATATATTTACCTTGCACTATTTGTTGTCTACATAGCTTTTCTCAATGCGTTTATATATACTTTATTTGTAAATATGTTCTATTGCATCTTTAAGAGAGCTTCTATGACATTCCATTGTACTTGTGAAATGACAAAGATTTTTGTGTAAAATGTTTGTATATGTGTTGCCACGGATGACCATGGATCGCCTCAATGTTGCCTATTATTACATATAATAACCTTTCTCATTTTAAGCAGCAGAGAGGCTTGTGCATTAGAAATAAATGCACAAATTGAAATAACTGTAAAATCTCTTGTTATTGTGTCATCATTGAGATTTATCATAGATTACACACATGCTCGTACACGCGCAGGTGGATTGTCTGGAGTTTCCGCGGAAACGCGCCCTGTGTTCTATTTTGCGTTTCCAAGGCAACGGAGCTCCAAACCAAAACTCAAAACCATCTTTCTAGACCAATCAGATGCCTGGTTTGTTTGATTGACATGTAGTTGATCCAATCGCATTCGTCGGGCGGCAGCCGTTGGCAACGCTCCCACCTTCTCAGGTTTAGTCCGTTGCTGGAGTGTGAGAGTGTAACAAGTTTGTCTACTTCGTCCGTGACGTTTTTAGCTAATCATCACCAAAATGAGGGAAATTGTGCATCTGCAGGCCGGCCAGTGTGGAAACCAAATCGGAGCTAAGGTAAGAGAAGTTTCAAAATGAAGTTTTGATTTTTTAAAAAGGCGTGAATGTTAAATTTGATTTGGGCGGGCTGATAAAGTAGCTTACCTAGCAGCACCGCTAATGATAGCTTCTCTGCCCATACGACCGCTGCGATTAATAAGGGCAAGTCATGCTAGTTAGCCGACCAGTTACGCTGCGATTAATAAGGGCAAGTCATGCTAGTTAGCCGACCAGTTTAACAGCTATTTGCTTATTTCTCTTTCCAGTTCTGGGAGGTGATAAGCGACGAACATGGTATCGACCCGTCCGGAACATACCATGGGGACAGCGACCTGCAACTGGAGAGAATCAACGTCTATTACAACGAGGCGTCAGGTTAACATTTCACTTTGTTGTTTAAGTTCCGAGCTACGCAGTTTCAGAATGCAGCTAATTTCTGGAGCTAAGGTAATTCAATACCACGCGGAAGTTTTGTAAGTACAGCGAGCATCCGGCAGGGGATTCTTATCCCGCTGGAAGCCACTAGAAACAACTCTGGGGCCTTAACCGAGTCCCTTTCCTAGTAACTGTTACCGTTTCTATGATACAACAAGTCAACAAAACATCCCGCTAATGATCTTATTCCAACACGTATGAGCATTTTACTTTTAACTAAGTGTAGCATTTTGAGGGCTTAGCTTAATTAAATTAATTATTTCGAACACGTAACAATTTAAAAAAAAACAATAAAGATCATAGATAAACGAACTAACAAAAGCATAGTACATAAGAACATTTCTAATTGTATGTTCAAAAAGGTGGAAGAAGTGTTAGCTCATTCATCTTTAGCTAATAAGTTACCATAGGCTTCCTTATTTATGCATTCTTTATAAACAAATAAATATATATACGTGATTTATAACCAAAAATGCCCTGCAACATGTAATTTAATTAATGAATAATGTATCTTTTATATAATGAATTATTCTTTTATAAACGTGGTACAACAATTTAAGTACATATTCTCCAGCATCCCTCACCATACATATCTTTATATTTACATATAGGCTATACTATACACACACCTACTTACATTCATACCTGCAAACAATAAATAAATGAATTAACAACAAATAATAATGATTTGGTGAATTTTAAAGCTCTTCTGCATCCCTGTACCTTGTACCTTTTAATATATTTTCTGTTGCTTTTTAGCTTAATCAGCTAACCTTGATTAAGTGAGGAGGTCTTTGCTTGCATATTATTTTCAGCACTGTGTTTGTAAATAGTTTCATAACTTTCATTCATTTATCCTCTTGGGTTTCAATCACCAGGTGGCAAGTATGTCCCCCGTGCAGTGCTGGTGGACTTGGAGCCAGGCACAATGGACTCTGTGAGGTCTGGTCCCTTTGGCCAAATCTTCAGACCAGACAACTTTGTCTTTGGTGAGAATTTACATTTAGGCAAATTATGTGTTTTAATATGAGTTGGAGAAACTTTCAGTGTATGCACTGCTCACTACAAGTAAATTGTTCATTGTGCAAGTATCAGGGTTCATTCAAAGTCTTAAAAGTTGGTGAAATGCCTAATTTTAATTCATTATGTTTTCCAGGTTAGTGCAGTAATATGCTTGAATTTGAATGTACTCCTTGAAAAATTAACGCAATCGCTCATGTAAACCAAAAACCTTTTGAAATTTTAATTGACATAATCCCATCGCCTTATTTGTTTCCTGGAGCCTCATACCAGACATGTCCCAACTGGAATAAGATTGACTAACCTTATTTGCATTTTGGCAGTTGCAGTTATAGTAATAATGTAGATCTTGTGGTAAAGGGTTCAAGTGTCTGGATCTTTTTGGTTTAGATACCTTGAAAGTGCTATAAAAGTGCTTGAATTTCTTTCTTAAAAGGCTGTAAGAACCCTGAAGTATGAAGTCATATTTAATGCAGACCCAGGTGGTGCTGACTCCACAGATATGATAGATTTCTGTATTTGCATGTAATAACACAGGCCAGAGCGGAGCAGGTAATAACTGGGCTAAAGGCCACTACACTGAGGGAGCCGAGCTGGTGGACTCTGTGCTGGATGTGGTGAGGAAGGAGGCCGAGAGCTGCGACTGCCTCCAGGGCTTCCAGCTCACGCACTCCCTGGGAGGAGGCACCGGCTCTGGCATGGGCACGCTGCTCATCAGCAAAATCCGGGAGGAGTATCCAGACCGCATCATGAACACTTTCAGCGTGGTGCCTTCACCCAAGGTTTGAAACACACGGAAGTATTTTAACACGGTCCCTCCCAATCCTTCTCCGTGCTTCATTAATGCTGTTTCCTCTTCCTCCCTTTGTCTCGTCTTTCCCTTCACTCTCCCACTCCAGGTGTCAGACACGGTGGTGGAGCCATACAATGCCACGCTGTCCGTCCACCAGCTGGTCGAGAACACAGATGAGACCTACTGCATTGATAATGAGGCTCTGTATGACATCTGCTTCCGCACACTAAAGCTCACCACGCCCACCTACGGAGACCTCAACCACCTCGTCTCAGCCACCATGAGCGGGGTGACCACCTGTCTGCGCTTCCCCGGCCAGCTCAACGCTGATTTGAGGAAACTGGCTGTCAACATGGTGCCGTTCCCTCGGCTGCACTTCTTCATGCCGGGCTTTGCGCCTCTGACCAGCCGGGGCAGCCAGCAGTACAGGTACAGCGGCAGGAGCCCGCTTTTTACAAACTGAGGATTTATTTAATGCATTTGAAATAAATCTGAACTTTATTTTTCCAGGGCGTTGACGGTTCCTGAACTCACCCAGCAAATGTTCGATGCCAAAAACATGATGGCAGCGTGCGACCCACGCCACGGGCGCTACCTCACAGTCGCTGCCATCTTCCGAGGACGCATGTCCATGAAGGAGGTGGACGAGCAGATGCTGAACGTGCAGAACAAGAACAGCAGCTACTTTGTGGAGTGGATCCCCAACAACGTCAAGACCGCCGTGTGCGACATCCCTCCCCGCGGCCTCAAGATGGCCGCAACCTTCATCGGCAACAGCACGGCCATCCAGGAGCTGTTCAAGCGCATCTCAGAGCAGTTCACCGCCATGTTCCGCCGCAAAGCTTTCCTCCACTGGTGGGTAAAAAAGACGGATGTCAGGACAGAGGTGAGGATGTTATAATGCTTATTATTGGTAAACGTGACTAAGTATTTGCGTGTTTCAGGTACACGGGTGAGGGCATGGACGAGATGGAGTTCACAGAGGCTGAGAGCAACATGAACGACCTGGTGTCCGAGTACCAGCAGTACCAGGAGGCCACTGCTGAGGAAGAGGGCGAGTTTGAGGAGGAGGGCGAGGAGGACATGGCCTAGACACCGACCATCACCTTCCTCCTACTATGCAACAAGCTAGGGCCCTGTTAAAATGGTTCAACTCACTGTAGAATTATTGGTCATAAAATGATTTGAACAAAAGTTTTCAAAGTTCTGTAGTTCTTTCACTGAAAGTCTTGTTCAGCCTTAGCAGGAGTGCAAAGGATTTCTCCAGCCTTGGTTTTTAAATGTTTTCAGACTACCTTTTTGCTGTTTTCTTCTTCCTTCCTGCTTTGGATATGAATGTTTTCAACCTGTCCTGTTTCTTCTCTGTTTGGAGGGCATCACTGAAACATCAGCCGCACTGAGTGACAAACATTCAGCATTATGAAGTCGCACAGAAAACAAACATGTTAATTTTTTTAGTTTCTGGGCAGTTGACTGCACACACAGTTAACGGTTAACATCACCGTTGTACTTCAAGTTCGACCCGTGGTATTTACATTTAGGACCTGCTGACTTTTTGTCCACTCATGTTGGGGCTGTGATGTACGTACATGTTCGCCCTCTTCTGTTAAGTCTTTGTTTTTTTCAAGCTGCAGGTTTTAAATGTATTTGTACTGAAAGAGAATGTAACACTGACCAGTTCAAGACACTCAGCTGAATTTGACAATGACTCTGTTTTACATGTAGCAGAATTAAATCATGACATTTAGAACAATAAAACACACCTTACAGTCAAAGACTGAAAAGCTCTGAATTGTACCAGGAACTGGTTGCTGCTACACTTTTCTTAGTGTGCTTCTACTGGAATGTAACTGACAACGAAAGTTAAAGAGTTTAATAAAGAATTTATGATTTGGTGCTACACTGGGGTTATGATTTATAAATATGAATTTATTTATTTGATGCTACTGTTAAACCGTAAAAAGCCCAACATTCAAACATACATAAATAAAAGTATAACTATAATTATGAAAATGAACTTAAAGTATTAAAACTAATACTTCATCCAGAAAAAGCCCTCTCTGTGACTTACATATTCTATCATTGTATTGATATAGTTACATTTAAAATAATTTAAAAAAAATTGTGCTTTAAAATGGCTTTGACAATCAAAAATAATTCATTTTCTGTCAAAACAATCTCAGCTGTACATATTAATATTTTTGTGTGTGCACAGACCTTGATTTGTATAAATGCAGTGGAGAATAAAATATGGTAGAAGAGATGTATTAAATAGAATGCAAATAATATATTCAGGTAAATTACCTCAAAAGTACTGAATAAGTATGACGACTGAACGATTAGAGGCTCTATAACTCAAAAAAGTATATCTGAATATATATATATATATGTGATGATATCTATGTAAAATTAGTGATGGGAGCATGTAATGGAAAATTTCTGTCCGTCAAATCACAGGAAGTTACCTGGCAGAGCAGAGCTGATAACATCCACCATCCTGGTACGACTCTCACCAGACTTCCCTCATCGATCCACACCAGCTCACTTAGACTGAACACAAAGAGCAGTTGACCTACAAAAAAAGGAATAAAGAGAAGCACATGTCTTAAAAGTCATAGTAGAAATATTTTTTTAACGTCTTTCTGAAGCTGGACTTCAGAAAAAATATCGCCTTGTGATGCTCTTACATAGTAACTGTATCCAATCAGTGGAAATTATTGGTCCAGCCGCTGTTAAATAACAAAATAATTGGAAATTTATTTGTAGTTACTGCTGATCCATATGTAAATATGCTCAAATTTAGATTTCTGGCTTATAATGCATGAGAAAATTATCCCTTTTATTTTTAATGTTATATTTAAATGCATAAATCTTATACAGGTTCGTATTTTAGGGACAATCTTTGGTAAACATTTATTTTTTCTAAACATCTACCCAAGGATTATAATTATAAAGGTATAAATAAAGGTAAAAGACTTGAACTAAAAAATTCCAGTCATACCATCAATCACACAGTCTAAACACTATGAAACAATCCTGTAGGGTTACATGTGTTTAAACTTGTAACAAACATATAAACATAATCTCATGCAGCACCTACTGTAGTTTGAGATAAATGAAGACGGTGAATGTGCAGACATGTCTCGGCGTCATCATGTTGAACCATCAGCTGTTGATTTAACTGCAGCAGAAGAAAAATCAGATAACACACATGAGGACATAAAACTTCCTGTTTCCTTTGTTCACATGCAGAAAGACACGATCAAGGACAGAAATCTTCCTGTTATATATTTACATTTGGGAAATATGTTTGATTGTATCACCTGGGTGTGATTACCTCTGATTGGTCTGCTTTAAAACGGAATTTATTAAGTCATATTAAGATTGAAATAAATAAGTCTTTTGCCCTAAACCTTTATGAATAATTGGACATTTTTCTTTTCTTGTTTACAAAAACATCTAATAAATAAAATATGAACTATTCCAGAAGAAAAAGGGAAGATGAAATATATGACTTGAGCAAACTATTGAAAAATCAAATGAGTTATTCTGCCTCTTCAAGCTGTCTTATTTTTACATTTTTAACTGCAAAGACATATTTCTGGTATAATAAAAATCAAATAGAGCATAAAATAAAAAATAAACCACATCTTACTTTTATAAAACTACATTAAAAACTATATTCTAAAATTATTTTATGAGTAGATCTTTAAGGGCCAAAAGTTACGAGGTGTTTCTTCTGTCTTTCAAGCTGTAACTCTTCAGGGTGTGTTCAGTGCAGATGAAAGTTCTCTTCCTTGTTGGTTCTTGTCTCAGGAATGGGACCCTCCCAGCTTCAGACTCTAACAGAAGTGTTCAGGAACTTCCCTGTTGTTGCACATGTCTTCACTGGGTGGAGCTGCTTCTCTGGAGTGTCTTGTCCGACTCAGTTTCATGCTAAATATCATCAACGCGGCAGTTTAAATGCAGATTAGGGACTAACCCTGAAATACTGATGGAAAAAAAGGTCAATAACACACACAAACAGCTTTACACATTTTATGAATCAATGTTTCAAAACTACACAAACTCCACTTATACCCTCAACATCACATTTCATTTCAACCATGCTTTCGTTATAAATGCTTCACCTTGCAATCAAGGAAAGAAAGAAAAAAAACAAAACGGAATAAGATGCATTTCTAATACTCGATGGAAATACAGCATTTTGTGCATGACGATAAATCCTCTGACTGTCTCTGGACCTGTTCTCTCACTGGGAGCTTCAGACAGCAGCGCTGATATCCAGACAGTAACGTTTCATTTCCACCAGCAGCAGCAACAGTGTGTTACAGTTACTTTGTTTAAAATAAATCAACATTTACACATCTCTGTGTTTGGATAATACTAATGCATTACCACCAGTCGACACAGTGAGTGCTTTAATGTTAGCAAAGAGTGCTGAAGAGATCATACCGGGGCTGATTTCTGTTATAAATCATTTACACTGTGACAAAGATTTAATATGAAAGATGAGGCAAAATTAAAGGCACATCGGCCTTCATGTCTTAATAAAGGATGTCCATAAAGTCTCTTTACAACTTAAAACATGAATTGCAAAAGCAAACTAGAGAGCGCAGACCTCCGCCAAGGCAATAGGGTCAGTTATGCAATACCAAACTGCACAATTGAAGGATTAAATTGAAAGCATGTATTTTGTGAGCACACTGGCATTGAAATATTTCATCCACTAGATGGCGGCAGTTAGTGAAGGCAATAGGGTCACTGAGGAATAATAGAAATTTGCAATATAAATTCCAGAATGTGTTCCGGATCACCGATGACCACCAAAATCTAATCATCTGTTCCTTGTCCCAATACACACGTTGTCCGAAAATTTCCAAATCTGTGCAGCACTTTTTGAGTTATTTTGTACACAGACAAACAGACAAACGCCAGCGAAAACAGGACCCCATAAGGATCCCATTCGTTTCCATAAACCGTGACACACATTGTGTCTTCTCTGGAGGAGCAGAACATTTTTATAGGGTTCATTTACCACAAACTGTTTCATCAACAGGGTCCCTGAAATACACTAATGATAACCACTGAGCACATACAACTAATCTGATTAAGATGTCTCATTATTTGCCTTTGTAATATTTTTTTTAAGTTGTGAAGAGACTTTATGATATGATCACCCTTTATAATAACAGCTGGAACAACAAAATAGACCCAATGAACACAGTACAACACATGGTGCTACCATATGGTATTGTGGGTAATTGAGTCATTATAACCACAGAATAAAGAAACAAAAGGTAATATTTTCATTACATCCCAACTTATATATATATATCATTTTCTGGTCAACTGGCAGATTTTTTTTTAACACAAAAGGATATTTATGAAACAAAACAAACAAAAAAAGAAAAAAATTAAAATGTTTACTAAGTTGAGATGTGTTTGATATGTTTAAACATCTTTCTGAGTAAGTGTTGGGATGTGACTGAGCACAATGGACCAAACATGTTTCCCATATTTTTTTCTTTCCATATGCCTATTTAGCATAACTTATAACAGCATCCAATAAAAATCTATGGTGTTATCTGCAACAGACTCTTCATTTTGAATGCATGATTGGATGAACAGACACTAAAATACCACTGCTCACACAGAGGTAAATATCTTAGGCACATCGTAATACTTGTTTTTGATTAAATGTATAGCCAGCAAGGATCAGACTATACCATAAACCATACACACCATTAACTATAATACAGGAAACCACGAGGGTTAGGAAAAGGAAAAGCTGTCTGCTGCTCATCCAAAGAGAAAAACAAAAAAAGGAGGGAAGACATTGGCACAGTAAGAATAAGGACATATGTAGATACATAGAGGGAAAGCATATAGGAAGCAGGGCTCATGTTGTAATAACCGCAATAATTCTATTTATACTAATAGTGGGGCTGTATTGAAACATTTTAAAACTGATTCTTGTGGTCTGTAAACGAAGCCTCATGGTTTAGAGGGAAGTAGATTAAGTGAACTGCAGTAACATGGATGTGGATAATTAGCTTCTCCTCCAATTTTCCTCCAGAGGGAATAAATCATAGGAGCGGCCCCGGTGGGAAAGAGGGAAAATTGCTGGAAGGGAAATAAGGCCACACAGTATGGAGAATATAAAAAGGGGAACAACATAAAAACAGATAACTAGATGACAATAAAACATGATTAAAACTGCACATTTACACCCCTTAAAGAACCGTTCTGAGATAAAATGTAGTCTCCAGCTCTCCCTTAGAGTGATGGATATCTGTAAACTCACTGTGCATGTATGAGGGAGGGGATGGCCACTGAGGTAACGACATACAATGATCCCACACTCTCTCTGTGATAAAGTGTCCTTTCATTGTCTTTGTTCTGGTTTCTGTGGTTGAGGAGCTCATGAGGGTGTGGATGAGTCCATGTCACTGTAAACTGTCAGCAGCAGCAGCAGCGGTGGCGGCGGCGGCGGGGGAATGCTGTTTGGCGGCTGCGTGCTCCTGGTGAACCTCTCTGACAGCCAGGATGCGAGCGAGCATGCTCTGTAGAGTGGTGGCCTCTAGCTGCTGAGAGGTGTACCAGTGGGAACTGTTGAGGTTAGAAATAAAAGAGAAATGACAGAGTTAACATGAAGAGACACATTGGCACTTATGGCAGGAAGGGTGGAGCTAGAACGTGTCAGTAAGGGTCTATAGGAAGTTCACAGGAAGGAACACCTAAACACATAAATAATAAATAATAATCAATCTGTGCAATACAGACTTTCTATAGAAATATTGTGCAATAATACAATTTTAGTCACTTACTTCACTTACTTCTAAATTGTTTTGTTATTTCTGTTTTATTTTTAAATATCTCTATTTACTTAATTTTTAAAAACATATTTCCATATTTCTATTTTTATTTGTCCATGCCTCTATTTACTTCCAATTTATTTCAATATTTCCATTTGAACATATCTTTATTTACTTGTAATGTATTTCTATATTTCCATATCTTTATTTTTACGTCAGATCTGTTTACTAACATTTATTTTTAAAAATAGATTTCCATATTTCTATTTTTATTTCTTTGGTGCATATCGCTATTTACTTGAAATCATTTTCTATATTTCCATATTTCTATTCGTACATATCTCCATTTACTTTCAATTAATTTCAATATTTTCGGATTTTTGTTTTCATTTAAATTTGTACATATCTCTATTTACTTTTAATTAATTTCTATATTTCTATTTTATTTCTATTTGTTCATATCTCTATTTAATTGAGACTTGTTGCGTTTGTCTTTAATATTTTGTTTCCTCTCTATTAGTGACACATCGTGGTGTTTCTTTAATATCGACTGACCTGTGAGTGTGCACATTCTGTTCAGGCTGCAGGAAAAACACGTCAGTTCTCTTCTTCACTGACTCTGGGCTGGAAGAGAGCAAGAGGACAGAGAAGATGAAGCATTTCTTCAGTTTTCATCAGCTGTTTTAAAGCACAGTCCAGGTGTCTCACCATCTAGAGAGGTAGAACTCGTAGAGTCTGACGGGACAGTGCAGAGGGTTGGCGACATTTTCAAGCATCTCCAGGTCTCCCTCTTCCTCTCCCGGCCTTTTTCTGAACCGCTCTGAAAACCAAACGAGCCACGAATCGCTCAGTTATTCACTTTTACCAACAAGTTATAAATCTGGTTATGATCTCTTTAGTTAGGCTCCAATAAGAATAGAAAAAATGAAAGTATTTATATATAAACAGTAGAAAATAGCAAAATATATGAATTATTATATTAAAACATTTAAAAAACGTAAAAAAAAATATAGACTCAGACTACACAGACTTAGGAAATACTATAAAAATGTATAACAGTATAAACATAACAATAAATACTGTAATAATGATAATTAAATTAATATTATTGCAGAAATTATTCAATTTTTTTCCGGTTTCGCTTCAGTCACTCGAACAATAGAAATGAAAAAATTAAAATAAAATAAAAAAACAAAATATATATATCTTTATATATAAAACTCCAACAAGAATAGAAATAAAAAAAAAAAATAATAAAAAAAAATGTAAAAAAACAATATATATATA
>CAFUXE010000373.1:235846-253926 GCA_903364295.1 Serranus cabrilla | reverse complement strand
CGAGAGGAAGCACTCACTCCTGCAGGAGGAGGGGGGGTTCAACTCTTCAACAGGTGAGAGTTCAGTGCTCTTTAGAAAAGGTGCACTTGAACTCTCATGGTTTTATATTATCAGTATTTTGTCACCATGACACCAGGGGGTCCAAGGCCGGCCACAGGTCATGTAAGGTCATGTGGAAAGTGTATACAGATGATTGTGGGTGTGAAGCAAAAACTTTCAACTGTGCTTGACGGTCGATTGTGCTCGACTGCACATGTTATTTGCCCGGCTGTTGAAATGACGTTGAACACACGGTGATAATAAAAGCCTATTAATACCAAGTAGGTGTTAATAGGTGTGAATTGACAATCATACGAATTGTATATACTCATTAAAGTGGCAAATCCTTTACTAGCCACCGCCAGCGGTATATATATATATATACACTTTAATGAGTATATGAGCAACATCTAAATGTCTTACAATGACAATTATTTTGTTTAAAACATTATTTTGGGACAACATAGTGCTAAATGACATCTCTAAGTGCAGCTTAACATTATTTAGGTCATCTGAATCTAGCGCAGGAATGGTGGACTCCACCACAGACAATTACAACTTCTATCTAGATCCATTGCTGACTTAAAAATGGTGATTACTTTAAAATTATAAGTCATCTGAATCCAGAATTGAAACTGCAAACTCTGCCACAACCTGTTAAATCTACACATTAAAAATTCACAGAATAGCTACTGTGATTTCATGACAACGTTATATCTGTGATCATACCAGTCGGCAGCGGTTTAGGTTTCCAGACTCGCAGCATCCCGCTGATCTTGGTAGCGAACTGACTGTACAGCTCGTCGGTAAAGATGTTCTCTATGCGGCCCTTCATGAACAGATACTGTTCAAAGAGACGGAGACGGAAAATAAGGAGTAAGTAAGAATCAAATGGAAACCGTGGATATAATGTGTATGTGTGTGTGTGTGTGTACCTGCTGTATGCCCAGACAGAGGTAGAAGATGCTGTCTGGGCTGTAGGTCTCCCCGCTGGGCCGCCTCACTTCTCTGATGAAGCAAGTCAGAGCGAAGCTGAGCTCAGCAGAGTCACACTGAAGCACGTCTTCTTTAATATCCACCGGATTGGCTGCAGGGCAAGAGAGCAGAAAACACAATAAGAACAGAATAAAACAAGTTAATCAGTGGGTCAGAGGGAGAGATAATCAAACCTTCTCTGGAGCGTTTGTTGCGCTGCTGGACCCAGCTCTTCCAGGCTTTCACCCCGTACAGGTGGTTCAGTTTGGGGACGACTGGAGTCGCCGCTGCCCTGCGGTTCAACTGAGCAGTTCTCCTTCGACTCTGGAGGGATGGAAGTGAGAACTGGTTAGTGTGGGAAATTGTTCAACCGACTTAGAGCAGAAATTTGGGCGCATTTAAAAAGTTTTTGGTTCTGTAAATACATGTAATATTCCAGTGTCCAAACGTTCAAATCAGCTGTTTACACACTTGCCTTTTTATCTGATAACTAATTTTATGTTTGCTAATTACAGCTTGGTTGTGGAGTCATCTGATTTTAAGCTTATTTTGTTATGCTCACTTGTTTTCTTTTTCTTGTCACTTATTTTTTGTGTACTTTTAACTTGCTGTCTTCGTTTTCTATACTCTTATTGACTGGTTTTAGGTTGTCTATGGGAAGCACTTTGTGCCCTGAAAAGTGATTTATGAATAAAGTTATTATCATTATTTCTATATCATTTATTATTTTGTCAATAATATTCAAGAACAGAGAGACCTACAGCACTTGAATGCACCATATCAACCTGCAAAAAACTGCCTACAACCTTCAAACTCAGCAGAATAAAATGTTTAAGTTAATTGAATGCATCAGAGACTGCTGATCTATCAGAGGAGTCGTACCCGTTTTCGGCTGGAGAAAACTTCCCTGGGTCTCTTCACTCCTCGCTGTGGAGCAGGTGACTTCTGATTCACTGATTCTGCAAAAAAAAACATGCACAAAAGAAATGTGAGTGAGCGTCAGTGTGTGAGTGTGTGGAAGATTGTAAGGTGCAGCGACTACGTGTCATCCAGATTCATTTTGAAGTTATATGAAGTCTCACCGGACGGGATGTCCACCTCCAGGTCCATCAGCGGAGACGAGGGAGGCTGGTGCTCCTCACTGGTGGTCGGGGGCTCGCTGCTCGGTGTGGACTCCTCTGGCTCCGCATCAGGTCTGGGATCAGTCGGCTCTGAACTCACAGGAAGCGGCAGGTCGGCTTCTGCTGCTTTTTGAGTTTCCTCATCTTCACGGATTAAGGGGATGACCACCTCTGACTTCAGGTCTCCACAACAAGAACTGCTCTGATCTGTAGCAGACACACAAAGATAAACATGATTAATATGGCAAAAATATTCCATGATTTATAAGATATAAATACATAAAAGTCAGGTTAAAAACAGCCCCACCTGCACTGGAAACAGGCCCATCTTTCTGTTTTTCTTCCTCCACAGTGAAAAGCTCTGACTGGACCGCTGCATCCTTCACGTCCCTGCTCTGTGGAGGTACTATGATGGGAACTGGAACCTGGAAAAAACATGCAAATAGTCAATAGAGAGTACATAAATCCTTCTGAATTCATAGAATGACTAATGTAACGGGACGTACAGGTACAGGCATAGCCATTGGGACCGGTGTGTGCTGGGAGTACATGTTCATAGGCACTGGAATGAAGACGGGGATTGGGACTGGGACCATCACCACCTTCACCTTCACCTTCTCCTCTCCTGCAGAGGAGCTAACTGAGGACAGACACACAGCTGGAGGAGGAGAAATCAACAAGAAGAAAGAATTACAGTCAAAAAAATATATTTAACTGCAAAAAAATTTAAGAAGGAGAAAAAAAATGCAGATGAGACACATAAACATTCTACCGTCTGACAAAAAAATAAATAAAATTAAATCTATTCAAAATATATACTAATATATACACTCAGCTGAATTCATCTAGAGAACAGAAATGACAGCAAGCAACACAGTAAAAAAATTATTCAATTATCATTTATTTTTTGTCAAAAATGGATAAAAACATTTTTTTTAATCAAATAAATAAATATTGAAAATGAATCATCACCACCATGCTGTGTAAATCACATCAAAAATATCAATATCTTATATAAATATAAGACCATGTTTGAGAATACTGACAACCTCTGTGTCATGTGTGTTCATGTAGATATGCAGAACTGAAAATGAACAAAACATTCAGCTCTCTATTAATGTCTTAATGTCATCTTAATTAATAACTATTTCATTAAACAGCTGCAGCAGATCGTCTGTGGAACAAGTAAACAATCTGCACTAAGAACTGAATTAGTGACTGTAGCTTAAGTTTTCATCTTTTGTTTGGGGAACACATGATTTTAGAGTTGAAAAGTTTCTTTATGCTTTATGTCTCTGAAAACTCCTTTACTTATGATTCACAGAACCTCAGTGTGTGGAAATATATTCCCACATTCATTTGACCATCATCATCCCTGATAGCGTTTTATTTAAGACACTTATGGAATAAGTTTACCCACACTTTTATCTGTAACCATTTAATTATTCATGCATTGGATTTGATTTACTTTCAGGTGCGTATTAATAGATCAGAATAAAACATCACATTTCTATTTTATGAGACCGATGCAAAGGAAGGTTGATGTATTTTTATGCTAAACCTTCAATTTTGCATTAAGTTAGAGCACCAAAATGTTGCCCAAGTGTATTTTTTTAGACTTACATGGTGTGTGGGAGTTTGTCAGCAACTTTGTTCTGTGACTTAAACATTCTTACCTATTTTTAGTCATGATCACATCATGAAAACAGGCTGAAACAAAACTAAAAGCTACTCTATAGTTTGGGTTAGCCTGAGCTTCACACTTGTGTTTTTGTGCAAGAAAAAACTGAATTATAACACAATTTTAGTCCCAAATTAAATTTATTGACATGTTTTATTTGCATTTAATGTTTGTCATTTTAAGGTGTTAACAATATTCTTCTGAAAACAGAAAAAAAACAGTAATGCAACATGATTTCACGATCTGATCCATACCAGTGTTATATCATAAAAACAAGGAGAATATTAAAACATGCAGTTAAAGTGAAGTTACAAAAACATACAGTAGGTTGTAAAAAGAAGTAAACCGTTCATGAGACGTGTAACACAGTCGAGGCTGAAGCCGACAGCAGACGGACGAACTGGTCGGTTCATCAGTGGTGAGGTACAGCAAGGGATTTCACTTTACATCACACATTCAAAATTAACATTAAAATGAAGCGTAACAGTACAAAAGGATAACTGAACATTTTTCTTCTTCACTCAGACACTTAAAAAATTCAAGTGTTGGCAGATTTTAGCCCCATGTAGGTGCATCTAAAGTTATGTTGAGAATCATTTCTGTTTGGTCAACTCGTCCTGAAAGTGAAACTAAATGACTGGTCTGAAAAATCCTTCACTCCTACCTTTAAAATGCTCTGAATTACATACCAGCATCTTTAACTTCCACCTGGATCATGACATATCTTTCATGGAATAATTTAATCTAGCTTCCATCGTTTGTTGACCCTGGGTTCCTGTAAAAAAGAAATCTCCACTTTTGTTTTTTTTAACAAAAGAAATAACAAATAACACCAAGAACGATTTAATACTAATTCAATACTCAAGTATTTAATTTAAAGTAGAAGCACATTAAGCAGCGCAGTGCCTGAATCCAGCTCCAAAAAACCTGCATTTCCTTCAGGTTTAATTTAGAATAAATGGGCTTGTCCTGGCATACAAGTTAAAAGAAAACAATGTGCCTAAACACTTCATGAGACACGTGTACAGGGAGAGTAAACAGTAACACAGGGCTTTTTCATGGGCTGCATCAGGACAAGCAGGTAGGCACGAGTGACCTTAGTAAATCAGGTAACGTAGTGAATGACGGGTGTCATTACTGCCAGTGACACAGTGAACGACTTTACAGCCTCTGGTGTGTTGAAATTAACGTATGTGTGCATGTGTGTGTGGAAATAGAGTGGCAGCACAGTCCATTCATAAAACATACAAAAATCAAGTGAAATTCCTAAGTTTTAATACACAATGACACACGTGCCACGACCAGGACGATCAGCTTTAATGAAATGTATTGAGGTAAAGACGTATTTATTCTAGCATGTTACAGTACCGCGTTGGAGGTCACTGAAGCACTTTAGGAAGTATCTCGACCTTGTCTAGACAGTTATAGACACCTTACACAAAATAAATACGAGAAGAGGACACAGACAGACACACACACACACACACACACACACAGCCATGAGAATCTGCATAAATACTGCTATGTTTAAGTGCATACCGGTAGTTTCACTGCACTACCAGTTTGCAAATACACATTCATGTAGCTACTGTAAAGTATCCTGTCTTTCATGTCAGTAAGGTTTCGGGTTAAACTTAAACAAGACAACCACAAAAAAAAAGGAAAGTTAAGGTCATTAAAGTAGTGTCGGTGTGAACACGTCCTGTTAACCCTGTAGTAGTTTAGTCTTTGCCCGGAGGTCGGGGGAGACGACAGCTTCTCCAGTCAGCCGGTCAGGAGGCTGTGGAGAGAAAAACTCGGGTGACACACTCGACCCTCTTAAGAAGTCAGTTGAATTGACTTGGAGACAAGCAGGTAAATGTCAGAGGATCATGTCAGTGAGTTGTTGTTGTTACTCTGTGTGATGACTGCAATGTGTTAAAGCTATTCAAATCAAACTGTACACAAACATAACATCATTGAATAGTGGATGCAGCTGTGGTAGAATAAACTATTTAAAAGGGTAGTTTGGATGATTTGAAGATGACAGTCCGGACACGCCCCGTTTAGAGAAGCAGGCAGAAGTACTGACGTGGACGGGGACTAGATGCTAGAATTTCAAACTCACTATAATCTTTGATACCACAACGAAAAATGACAAACTGATATGAAAAAAAAACACATTACAACAGCACAAAAAATAGCATAAATGACAACCGTGTGCAAAAAAAAGACAACAAATATATAAATATATATGAAAAAAATACACTTAGACAAAATAATTGTATCTTAAAAATGTTAAATTAACATTATTTATTAACATCACAGATGGGCGAGACTGATGACATTGGCTGCCTAGCTCAGACATAGTTAGTCATGTTATTATTAGCAGCTAGCTAATGTTGCTAATGGATAATTACTAACAGTTAGCGTGTGCTGCCGGACAGAACCCCCTGGTTGTCTGCCTAATAAGTGGAATTTGTATATATTTTGACAGAAGCAAAGTGCATTTTAGCCAAATAAATAATATATTTAGTTAAATATGTTTAATTGTATGCTATATTTAGACGAGCAACTCATGTTCTGCAAGTTAAAATGACTATTTTTGTCAAAGGAGTTTGGTGAAGCAGTAAAAATATTGTAAATACTGTATACACTAAAACTTTAAGTAGCTAAAAATGAGTTTAGCTGCTGCCCCCTCCACAGCAGGACTTCGTACTCCGTCTGTGTATCCAAACTAGGGCCGTGCCGACCTCTCTCTGCTGCAGACGATACAGTGATTCTGTATTTCATGTAACCACACTTCAAAAAATCCAAACTCTCCCTTTAATGGTGTCAGTATAAGTGTTAAGTATAATGAGTTCATGTGTTGTGTTTTCCAGAAGGCTCACCTTGTGTTTCCAGTTCAGGAGCCGTTTTGTAGATCAGTCTGGTGTGGTAGAGTTCAAAACAGGGCACAGGACAGAGGCTGGGCTCTGCTGAACACGTCTTACAGTAATACGACGTCTGCCTCCTCAATGTCTCACAAAGCTTCGTTTCTGGGTGCCCCCCCTCTTCTCTCTCCTCATCCTTCTTATCATCAGAGTTTCCGTCCTTCTTCTCCTCCGACGCCTCTTCTCCCGTTTTCTTTTCAGGCTCCTCCTCCTCCGTCTTCTGCTTCTTCTTCTTCTCCTCCAGGTCTTCTTCCTCCACCCTTTTCCTCTTGTGTTGCGAGCAGACCTTGCAGTCAGAGTCAGTCTCCCTTTTAGCCAGGAAATGGCGTCCGGTTAGGCGTGCCGGCACGCCGTTACACAGCTGAGTTTCTCCCTGAGGTTTCGGCGATGGTGCTGGAGATGTGGATGCGTCCGCAGATGGCCGGTCAGGTTGCGAGGAGCTATCTAGCAGAGCTGGTGCAATTATTGAAACAGCTAGTTGTGAACAACGAATAATTGAATGAACCAAAAAAATGAATGAAAATGAATTAGACGGGTTGTGACAAACGCCCTACAAAAGGCACAGCGGCCAGGGCCTGAAGGAGAACGGCTACTTCTCCCAGTGCTTATTATTATTAAGGTTGGTTGTGGGTAAAAGCAATGATAGATGTATAACTCATACCAAAAAAATTGGGTACCATCAGTCTTGAACATTTTACACTTTTCTATTTCCTATTTTTCCATGGTTTTATGTCCAAGTAACTAACGGGAAAAACAATTGCAAACCGTTAATGTATGTACACTAAAATTACTTCATGGCAAGGACCCCACTAATAAATAAAACATTTTACTTTATCTTTGTCTTGATCTGACCTGTTTGTTATTATGTCTAGCCAAGTGTTGCTCAAGGAGAAGTCTGAAATACTTTTTTCATCACATTTTAAATATCAGCTGAGTATTCAGCCCGTCACTTGTTTCTCCAACCCTCTGACTCAAGTTCAAGAGAATTATTTTCAGATTGAGAGCCAGAAAATGTAGGAAAATGGTATCCATGTTGAAAAATGAAGTGGTAACGATGATTTACTGGACTAATATTTATCTCCTGTCTTATTTGTCTGGACTATCAGAAAAGCAAAGCTATAAAAAAAAAAAAGCCCAGTACCAACTCCATAAAGCAGTAAAGGTTATTTTTCATTGACCACAATTTAATTCCTAATTCTAATTTTCTTATCTGATTTGTGTCACAGGAAAATAAACATGTGTCTCACAGAGAAACCAAACTCTACTACTACTACCACTTCCTGTTTGGTCCATATATAAACACATGGACGTGTTTGGGACCCAGAAAAGATAAAGCACCATCAGAGTGTGTGCAGAGATAACGGGCACAATGTAAAACTGTCATGGTGTATAAAATAAAAAAAACTGTATAAAAGCATCAACATTATCTCAATCAAGAGAGATTAAAAAATACTTGAAAAGGCTTTTATGAACAAGGTGCAGTCAGCAGACTTTATGTCCCTCTGGTTCTCATTAGTCATCAGTCATTAACTGGCAGGAAGCTGCTGGATGTCACACAGTTCAGATAAAACTTGTGTGTCTAAATCCTGCTCTGCAGTCGTTCTGTGTGTTGTGGAAAAAAGCTAAACTACCCAAACATGTTTAAGTGTTTATTTTGTATTTACCTGTTTCACTGGAGGGTGCGGGCAGCTGGCACATGCTCTCTTGGTCCATAGTGAAGGGCCGACACAGAACCGACTTGTTCTTCATCTGACGTCGACGGGACACAGGCACTCGCATGGCGTCCGTCTGAGTACTGGCCTGGAAATAGACGTTAAAAATAAAACAAAGAAGATCTGATCTAGTTCCTAAGCACACATACACTGCAGTGGTCTGGCTTATTTCTCACAAGATCTCAAATCCTGTTACTATATTTAGAAACTTTGGTTCTATTTTTGTCAACATTTCTGAGGCAAGACCTCCAGTTGTATATAAAGTTAAAGAAAACACAAAAAATACATACATGGTCGAGGTTCTTGCCGTCAACGTTAGAGGTCGGAAGTGCTCCTACAATAGATGGAAAACACAAACAATAATATATCCAGTGAGAAATGCGTATCATAAATATTTTAACAGACTGATAGGATTGAAAACGGATAAAACTAACCAGTGAGAGCGGTATCTGCTGACACGCTGGGCTGAGCGGCAGAGCCGTTGGCCAGAGACACGACATCCGCTATGACAGGATTCATCTTTGAGGAATGGTGGGGCTGCGTGGGAGCTGGAGGGAGAGAAAACTGGGTTTAACTGGGTAAGTTAGTCTTACTAGTTACTACTTCAGCCAGTTACTAAAACCCCTCTCATAAAAATTTAATGTTTTACAGAAATATGTGAAGATAAGTTTTCAGGGAATATATATTTGCAGACCAAGAACCGTCTTGTAACAGTCACAAGCAAAATGCTATTTAACACGCTCCTTCAGCACAATAAACTAGTGACATTTTGTTCATCATGTTACCTGGAACTTGTGAAATAAACACCATTTAATGTGTTATTCTTTTAACTAGTAAACACCATTAAAACACAAGTTACCATATGGTGCTTGCGGGGCCGTCCCAGTACCGTTGCTGCTGGCGTGTTGGCTCGTTTCAAAATGCATGTGGCAGTACTGCAGCAGGCAGGGCAGGTTGCAGAAATTACGGACTGAACCCAAACACTGCAGCTTCTCCGTCATGTAACCCTGTTTCCTACAACTGTCACATCGACCCATCTGGGCAGGAAGGAAAGACAGGAGAAAGAAGATGGAGAAGTATAAAATATAGTATAAATAAGAAAGAACTTCAATGCCATATTAAAGTGCAGTGGGACATGTGGGTACTTACCCCATAGTAGAGCACTGTGTACTGGGACATGCAGTGAGGCCGACAGAACTCCTCCATCCTGCCTCCGTAGTGGCTGTGCAGCATCTTCTGGCCGATGCCGGAGCAGTAGGTGCAGGGACGCCAGGGATGGTCCTTGTTACGAGCAGTCAGGTCGTGTTTGAAGAGCAGCTTACAGCCTGAAACACAGGATGGACCGGGTGTTAATTTAATTCATTCATACATACATTTCAGCCCACAAATCCAATGGCAGCAACTGAATTTGGCGTTTAAATAGACTTATTATTAATATAAAGGTCTACTATTGTATAATATCTTTGTCCAATATCTTTTTCAGTTATGAAGCAGGTTTTGGTGCTATATAGCTAGCTGCAAATTGCTGAAGACCCCAAAATCACTGTTCAATAAGAAGAGAAAGGGCTTTTCAGAAGAGGGGGTTAATGAGACAGTGGGTGAATACAGGATATTATATATATTTAGCAATAAAGCATGTAAACATATTCTCGTAGAAACCTAAAATACAACTATGAGCCTGAAAATGAGCGTGATATAATAAGGTTTTAGGCCACCTTGTCAACACTGTGACAGGCATTAAGTTGACTAGCATAATATTTTTATGAAGCAATTTTATAGACAACTTTAAAACTAAAAATATTTTCTATTGAGCCACAGAATTACCTGAAAAAAACCTATATAGTATAAAGTAGAAGTATAAAGTTGTATAAAAATTTAAATACTCAAGTACCTCAAAATTATGCAAAAGTACAATAATTGAGTAAATGTGCCTAGTTACATTGCACCAATAATCTACACATATTAAAATCTATCAAAATTGAAGCCAAGTTTTCATTAGATAGTGTCTTTAAACATTCACACCCCAAAATCAACTAAAACATGCCGTTTCAATACAGAGGATTGAGGGGACAGCAGTTTTTATGTTGACTCACTTTCACCGCAGAAGTTCAGATCCTGCTGGTTGTAGCTGATGGTGTCAAAGAGCACCTTCTCCTGTTGACAGAACTCGCACACCGTCAGGATGTTCTTCTGGGTTTTATACTGCTCACAGCACGTCTTACTGCAGAACATGGAAATACGAGCCTGCAGGAAACAGTTAGCATTAACATTATCATCTGTAAACGTATCTGTGTATCCAGGCTGCACGTCCATGTGAGCTGAGCTCCTTACTTGGTGACTGAATAGCAGCGGCTTTATATTGAACTGTTTGCTGCACTGATGGCAGGTCAGCTTGGAGGGGTCGCTGGCTGCGCCCTCTGCTGGTTTCAGGGGCTGGTCGGCAGGTGCTTTGGCCTGGGCTTGCCCCGGGACAGAGGGGGAGGACATGGCTTGGTAGGGATTCACCAGAGGGGGCACTGAGCTATGACTGGGATGGTGGCCCGGGTAAGGGACTGAGGAGGGATAGTCCTGAGGGATGGGAGGGACTGAGCTGGCTCCAGCAGAGGGCCCTGGTTTGGGGGCATCTTTGAGAGAGGAGTCCCTGTGAACGGTTCCATTGGTCAGGTCCGGCTGAGAGGTGTTGCCAGACTTCTGTAAAGACATGGTGAGGAAATTATGGCATTATGTCAAATCTAGCTTTAGGCCAACAGACGATCTACTCTTGTTACATACAAAAAAAAGAGATGCGACTGGTGTTTTTACCCGATATATAGTTACACAGTCGTAGGAGCAGAAGTTACGAATGGTGCCGTCCACCATGGCCAGATGGTACTGAGGAACAGCCGACACCCTGCACTGACAGCAGGGGAATGCAGCACCTACGGGGAAAGGATAACATTAAAAAAACAAACATTTAAACTGCTAGTATACAAGCATTCATTATGTGTAATAGCCGCCTAGAAAAACATCCTTTAAAACCTAAGTACTGTTATGAAATCACCTCCCAAAACCTTGGAGTTTTCTGAAAAGCTGCACAGAAAGTCAAAGTTTCCTAAATAAAGTTTTTCACAGCAGAAAAATATGACATGAAATCCATTTGAGAGTCTAAACTACTGGCTTTAACCAGTCAGGAGATTATTATAATGTGTCTTACCAGCGAGGATGTGTCGGGCCGGTCGACTCTGTTCCACACAAGCAGACGAACAGTAGAGCTGGACTTTTCCCCTCTGGTCTCGTTCCATGATGGTGGAGTACACTACTGCCATTTTGTGACAGTAGGCACACGCGACCGTCTTTCTGCAGGTCTGCACGAAGATGCAATTAATACTGAAGAGGTTAACACTGCAGCCACCACCATGTAAAAGTGACTCGAATAGGCAAAGCTCCAGTCAAAAAAAATGAACCACACACATACCTGTTTATAGGTGCCGATGCAGGTCGGGCCACAGAAGTTGAGCTGAGTTCTGTCGATTGTGAGCGTCTGACAGGAGCCGGAGCTGCTGTTACAGTAGAGGCCGCAGCCCTCGCAGCAGTTCATGGCTAACTGACGCATCTTGCGCCATGTTACAAAACAAGCGTTACTACAGAGTCTGTGCAGACGACCTTGATGGGTGACCTCATGCTCAATCTGCTGTGGACAGAAAAGTCAAACACACGGACAAGAAAGAGAATTACTGCACGGACAGAAACTCCGGCCAACACGGGGGACTTGATCTGATGAGGCAAAGCGGCCTTTACATTAAAAGGTGGTCGTTTGTTATCTCTTACTAGAGCTACTGGAGATTTTGGTTCTGGCATAAACTGATTTTATACAAACCAGCTGAACGGCCATTTGCATTATGACACATTCTGGCAAAAAAGCAGCAGACATCAGCAACCTGTGCTAAAGAAGTCACTGTGCAAAATCCAATTTCTATTTAAATGTTTTCCGCACAGAGACAATACTTGGGTGGGCAAACAAGCTGTAAACAGTACATCTGGCGAGACCTTTAGGCGTTTCTGTTTGTTTTTTTATAGCAACTGTCTCAATGCAGTTAACATGATAGTATGTCCGTTTATAATCAGGCTAACAGAGCCACTAGTGTCTGAGAGACTACTTCTTTTTAACATTACTACAGAGCTGACGCTGTTCACAAGAAAGAGATCAGTAAAGATGGGAGGGGAAATATGCATGGAGCTCGTTGTGTTTGTTTACTAGAAGGTTTATGCATTTTTCTGAGGTAATGACAAAAGACACAGCAGAGTTAGTCTCAAAGATACATTTTTCATAGATTTTGGATGAAGGGTTAGCCTTAGTCTCTTCTTCTTCTTCTGTTTATTGGCGGTTATTGGCAGAGCAGCTTAGAGGTGCTTTACTACCACAAACTGCACTCTAATTTTAAACCGCTGCTGAGTCAAGTGCGATGGGCAGAGCTAATTTCTGGTAAACTGGTCTGGTGTTTGGCTGAATATCAATATCAGTTTCAACATCTATACCCGGCCACAGCCCGTATCTTACCCTATTAGAGACTCTGCAGACACTGCAGAAAGGTTTTTCAGGTGGTCGCTCCACTGGCTTCTCGGGCGGCTTCTCAGGTTTCTTCTCCAACCGTTTGTCAGCCCATTTCTCAGGAACTTTGTCGGGCTGTTTCTTTTTGTGTCTGAACACGGAGAGACAGAACTGGCCACAGAAGTTCAGGAAGCTGTTGTCGTCTGCTGGAATTGTGATCATGTCCCGTGGCTGAATAATTTCCCTGCAGAACGACGAGCACAAGGAATAAACACAGCAGTCACAAAACACAGGATGATATTAGGATAGAGGTTGAAACAGACTTGCCGCTCACCTGTTGCACTGGTGACAGGATCGATTCTTGTTGGCTGGAGGCAGGTGGCCGGTCAGACAAACTGTGGAGCAGAAGAGCTGCGTCGAGCCTTTTCTTTGGAATGCTGTTTGGCCTTTCAGCAGAACCTAGAACAATTTACAGAACCATGAAACATAAAAATAATAATAAAAGAAATAGAAACAAACATCACTGCCCAAAGACATGACACATTAAAGAGTATTACCGTATTTTTCGGACTATAAGGCGCACTTAAAATGTTAATAACAATGCACTTTATATGAGTGGTATAAACTTTCCTAAATGCAGGTTTAATCTATAAAACAAACAGTTTTACCTTGGAGCAGCCACTGCAGCGAACACTACCAGGAACAGGGGGCGGAGGCGGGCGTGGAGGTGCAGAAACCAGAGCTGGTAATGAACTTGTCATCGGAGCCGGTGCTCTGAGCGGGAGGGGAGCCATGGCCTGCAGGACGGCGCCTCTACCTGGGATAAAAATGGCCGTCGGATGTGGAGCTGGCATTACTGCTGGCGCTTGAGTGGAAGAGAAGGATCACCTTTAATTATAATTCACACGGGTGTATAATAACATAAACATGGGGTAACTTAAGAGCCTGAACGAGCTATTCCAAAGAACCAGCATACACAGCATTCCTTTAGTATATTTAATTTTTACTGAATTATCGATTTATTGTGTTTTTCTTTGTACATAAAGTAGTTTGAGTTGCTTTAGTGTCCAATGTAGGTTGATATTTCATTTGTTATTGAATCATAATTTTTGCTTATGCTTTGTTTACCAGTTTAAAAATTAAACGTCACACACTTTTATTATGTCCAAAACCATATGATAAACATTTTTAAGAAATCATGACACCCTCAAGAACCTGATGATCCAGATTCCCAAATGTATGCTAAAAAGCTCTGAAAAGGGAGTTTTCCACAACATGTACCCTAATAGAATGCAGTCACTGCCCTAATGTTTAAAGTGAACACTTAAATCCTGTGTGCAAACAACAACCATTTCCTAATTTCTGCAAGTGAAGCTGTAAGTTTGTCAGAAAACGCCAGAATTGAAGCAGGGTGCAGCTCTCCCCCTCCCCCGAATGTTTGCTCTCTGTTTTCAAAATGGAAGTCAGGTCACGAATTCCACCAAAATATGTTTCTGTGTGAACTGAGACATGGGGTGCAGTGTTGTTTTGGCGATTTAATAGCCAGCTGTTGGCTTAAGCGAGATCTGTATCAGCATCAGCTTCCGAATTGTCCAACGTTTGTTTCAGATGCTCATTCAGTTGTAACTCATAAACCTTTCTTCTTAGTCAGCCTCACCCATCTTAGAGGTGGGTGCACAATACTCCACGTGACAGTCACATGCTTGTCTGTTTTGGACTTTCACTGGTAGATGTTGTTTCCATAACAGATGTCTGTCTGAATGACTGGAAAGCTTAAGTTCGTAGGGAGAGAGGACGGATCCGTTGCCGGTCTTTGTGCCCAAAAGTATTAATTTCTCCTTCATTACTGCTGTCGTTCCGCGCTGCATTTGACGGTTGTTTTTCTGTGGCTTTGGTTCCACCCTTCCTCCACTGTGGCTGGCTGACAGTGGTGAGCTTGAACATTTTTCAACTCTCACCAACCAGGGAGGGAAAAAAAAAGAAGAAAAAAAAACACACCAAAGGTGTAGTGTTCTGCGCACAATAGACCCTCAGTGCCTCAGCATAGAGTTAACATGCAGCACTCCCATTGGAAAGGATCTAAAAATTAACTGGCCTGAAAAAAACGCTTGTTGGACATACAGCACTAACAGCAGTATAGTAGAGAGAGAACATGTAGGTACGATCCCCCAATTGACAAATCCATTGGTAGGTAGGAAAAATTTTCATAAGTCATCAGTCATAAATAGGAAACATTCTGACCAGTACAAGATGCCAGTTCTGATATCAAAAGAGAAAAACATGAATGTCACCATGAACAAATAAATGAACTCACTGGTCGGAGTTACAAAGGCGTTCCCTCCACCTACAGAGTAGACAGAGCTGATCCTCAGCTCTTCCTGAAAGACGACACAAAAAGAAACCAGATTTAGTTTAACTGTAGTTACGCCCTTCCAGGCAGTAATATTCCAAGTCAAGTTAAAGAAAAAGTTACTAAACTACTGATTTAAAGATAACATGTCATGTTTCTGTATTGCTATAAAACATTAAGCACACAGTATGAGTACAAATGTACACTTGCACATAAGCAGCAGCTGATAACGTACCTCCTGATGCTCCAGCTCCTCTTTGATCTGTCTGATGGAGCTCTGAGGCAGTAAAGCAGCGTCGTAGCCCTCATCGATGGGCTCATCTTTAATATTAATAGTAGGCATTGGGGGATTACTGTCCTCCATTGGCGCTGCTTCTGACCTCTGCAATATTAAAGAGTGTTCATTATTACCTGCAGAAAGTTCAAAGATTTTATAATTGCAGTGACTTGGCAGATACGGACCTCTCCCTGCTGGCTATCTTCTGTCTCCTCTGTCTGGTTCAGGAGGCCTCCGTCTGACAGAAAGATACAAAAGGAAACCTTAAATTAAAACAGTTCACACGTGACCCAAGAGTTTATAACCACACATACAAAAGGCCAAAATAAATGCCAAGAAACGAACCTGTTTGCTAAAAATTGCATATGAGATATAACATCTGGGGAAGTGTAGCACTTCTGAGACAATAGCTGATGTTATGCTATAGGCATTATAGGTACAAAAAAACCTTACATATGATAAAAACGTTTAAGTCTCCAGTCATTAATGAAGCTCAGCATTTACACTTAAAATAACATGCACCGCTATTGGGATATGAGACCACACTGTAACCTCTCTACAAAGTATTGCATTCACTGAGTGTATTAAGATGCCCAGAATGTGAATATTCAATCCAACCTTGTGCGAAAGGCTTGCAAATGAGGAATGGCAACAGAAATTCCACAATTTAATTCTTTAAAAGGCCTTTACAAAAGACAGATTTCCAAAGACTGGTCAAACTCTTGGCAGCAAAGACCAATATACCCAAACTAGAATTAGTATCAAGTAAAGGTCAAGCCCCCAAGGTCAATTAACAAATGAACTAAACTTTGACGTGTAACATTGGTAGTGTGTATCTTGAATAACAGAAGATATCTGATTCAGTGGATAGAAACTTGAAGTATGGCATTTGTGAGCAATATTGTCATTTACAACAGTATAAATTCTCCTGTGTGCACCCGTACCTCGGCTGTTTTCAGGTGTATGCTCCTGGGAGGAGTGGGAGGTGTTGGCCGACCCACTGCTAGCTTCCCTCTCTTGCTCCTCCTCTTCCTCTCTGGGCTGACGAGTGAAAGGTTTACCTTGGGTTACGTTGTTCCCCGCTCCTGGCTGGCCTTTTTCTCTGTTCCTCTTACTTACATTAACATCTTCCAGGCTGCCCATGGGCAGGGCAAAGTGCCAGTCTTCATCTTCTTCTTCTTCTGGCCCAAACGCAGGAAGGCCATCCAGTGCATCATCAAATGCTGCAGCTCCACTTCCTCCCCCTCCTCCGCCTCCTTCGTTGGTGGTAAACATGGAGTGTCGGACTGAGGAAGGGGAGGAAATGCGAGGAAAGGGCGACTCTGCCATCCCCTCATCCATCTTTTCTTCTTTTCTGCTGCCGCTGCTGTCCTCTTCTTCTACCGGTTGGTGTTCCCCTTGTCCTGAAGTTTCGTCTTCTCCCTTTGTCTCGTCCTGACCTCCGCTCCTGGAAGAGCTGGCAGAGCCCCTGGAGGAGTCAGCAAAGTCTCCGAGTCCCATCACTTCGTCAAAAACTCTGGACAGGCGCTCCTCATGCTGTAGGGGACAAAAGGGTAAGGGATTAAAAGTGGAAAATTCATGTTTTGCTCTCAAGGAATGATTCACTTTCATCTTCCATTCCTCACTGGAAAACAAAATAACTGCTTAAAACCTCATAATGTCAATGGTAACAATATCTTCAACACACTGAAACTTTAACCCTAATTATAAATGCCATATAGAAATTATTTAGACAAAATTATATTCAAGTTCTTTTGAGGAAATAAAGACACCAGATCTCCTGTGGCATAAGCTGCACATAGGCAGGGCTATTTGTACATCACAAACTGTACTTTCATTAGAAAGATAAGCACTGATTTATCTATGGTTACTTGTACCATCAGTCGTGGCATTCAAAGTCTTTATACAGAACTTTATCTTGTATTTTTCTTGACATAGCAGGTGGATATAATAACATAAATAATGGCTCAATTAAAACCCATGAGAGACACAAAGCAGCATACCAAGGCACTGAAGGTGGGTCATCCAAAAGCATAAATTTTCTTGTCATCATATGTTTGCCACAAAAAGGTCTCCTGGTCTAACCACTGCATGCACTGCAGCTGCCTTCAACTATAGACTTGACTTTCCCAGCAGGTGCCCTAACACTGATACTGACTTTGGTGAGATAAATAGAAATAATTGTATCTTTCTGGTTTTGCAAATCTGCTGTTATAACGACCTGCTGTTGGTGTTGGAGTAAAGATGAAGAACCTCACAATCACATCAAATAAAGCACCTGCATTTAACCTCTTAATTCCCATGTTTAAGAGAACCGGCTATACGAACCTCTGTGTTATCAATATCTTGCTAATATTGATTATAATGGCTGCAGGCCTCGTGCTGCCCGATCAGTGGTACAGAGGGGGGCGTCTCACCAAACTCCATTAAAAAATTCGGAAATTTATCACGTCCTGACATATTTGTAAACGTATACACACACACA
>CAFUXE010000373.1:201034-234773 GCA_903364295.1 Serranus cabrilla | reverse complement strand
TTATACAACAGATGTTGTCCCATTAAAATGGTTAGTGAAAACCCCGCATTTACATTACATTTACTCAAATGTTTCTCATTTTCATCAAACAGAAACTACAAACATTTATAAACATAAAAAAACAATCCATCCCAATAAAGCATCATCCTCTATAAAAGAAGAAAAAAATATATACATATATACACACACAAAATTAAAAAGAACAGAAACATAAATAGCCAGCCATCAAGTGTCTTTCAGTATCTTTAAATGCACAATATAAATCGTAGCTATTATTATTATTATTATTAATATTTACTGTCAGTCAGCTACCACATTGTGGTTTGATTAGGATTGTGTACTATTTAGACAAATTCCAAAGTATGATAATAAACCACACCTTATAATGAATGTTACATTTTTATAATAACAATATTGACATCATTAATAGTAATAATGCTGATAATAATTATTATTATCATATTATTATGGTTATGATAATGTTTATCATAAATTATTATTATTATACTCAGCTTTTCTCTCTATATATATTTTGTTTAATTGTGTGAAACATACCTCATCTTGTCACGACAAGAGCTCCTATCCAGCAGGGGGCGATCTTAACTAAAGTATGGCTGTACCGTAAAAATGAGGGTATCTGCGCATTTACACTGCATTCTATGGGCGAGGATGAGTAGAGTGTAAAAATAGCAAAAACAGTGCAGACACAACACTGAGGTCCAATTTAAAACTGCAATTAGGCAACGATATTGTTCTTTTTCGTAAAGTTTGTCGCATTTATTGTATTCACTACGGTATCTAACGCACGACCTTGTATAGAAATACAAAAACCACAACACACTGCGGCCTGTTTCTCCATGGCAACCCATTCTATGTGAGTTTATTTCTACGTGCACCGACCCAACGCTCTCATCGGGGTCAAACAGGCATCGAAACGTTTTCAGGAAGCAGTGCAGAGGGGGAGTTAAGTCGACATTTGTTGTTATTGTCGCTTTGTATCCCCTCCTCTGTCTGACAGTCTGGTCAGCCGACCAGCGGAGTGTTTTCTCGGTGTAGGCTGAAGTCTCTTCCCCGGCGGATGAATGGCAATGACGGCAGTGAGAGCGGCGGCAGCAGCGGGGGGCCCGGCGTCTTTGTCCCGGTTTAGGGGAGCTCTGGTGGCGGCTGTGCTGGGAGACTGTGTCGGAGGAGAGTTTGAGGGAGCGGAGGAGGTTCCTATGGAGAGCGTGCTGCAGCACCTGAGTAGCCTGGACGACGAAAACAAAGGGAATGGTTAGTAAGAGAAGTATGAGATTTCACAACAATCCGTGGAAAATGAAACACCATATAACAGGTTGGCACTGGTGGCATTCCAGCCTACCTGACTCTTTACCCACAAGTCTGAAATCACTTACTGTGCATGCTCTACTAGCCGTCTATTACTGATCATTCCTTTAGAGCCTGACCGATACTAATGTCAGAGTGTGAAAATTTATCGTTAACCGAAACCGATATAGTCATTTTTTGAGCTGGAATGATGCCTTGCTTTTACAAGTTTTATGTGGATTGTGCATCGATTTTCACCACTCTGCAAATGTACCCAGAGAGCTACTTTCTCAAATATGAATCTTTTTTTTAAAAAAAATCATGATTTGCAATCATTTTTATACATTATTGTAAATTATATCAATAATGTATTACACTGTCAACTAATTGCTTAAATGCATGAATTAGAAATGAGAAAGTAAAGACTAAACATGAATAAAATAAATAGCTAAATAAGTGTAATGACTATTAAATTAAGAGCAAACACAATTTCTTAATCTTGCCAAGCAACACTTTCTGCAGTATATGTTGTGTAAAAAAAGTTTTCATAGTGGCACATATAAGACAGCATATACACTGATATTGATAGACCTTTAATAGGCCAATATTGGCCAATAATATCTGTCAGGCTGCCAAAATTGTCTGTATAGTTTCTAACTATATGAGCCCATATTGCACCCTCTGAACACACATCCCATCTCCTATTTTAAATAGTTATTTCAGTATTTATGTTTAATCTATTTGATGCAGTATGTTCTTGTGCATGCAGTGTTTTTACGTGTGTGTGTTTATGTTTTAGGTATCCTTGAGTACAGTGACGACACAGCAATGGCGCGCTGTGTGGTCAAGTCTCTTCTGACCCGTGCCGGCTATGATGAGCGGGACATGGCTCGCAGGTATACAAATGCTCACAGTGCTGACACTAGTAGCTTCTCTGCAGAGTTAAAGTGTATTACACTAATGTGAATTTTGTAATTTTTCTCACCCCTCCAGGTTTGCCAAGGAGTACAGTGAGTCCCCGGGTCGTGGTTATGGTTCTGGAGTGGTCCAGGTGTTGAAGAAGCTGTCGTCCCCTCAGCTCAGCGATGTGTACCAGCCGGCCAGGGACCAGTTTAACGGTCGAGGCTCCTTTGGGAATGGGGGAGCCATGAGGGCGGCCCCTTTCGCTCTGGCTTTCCCTGATGCAGCTGATGTTAAAAGGGTGAGCAAGGGGAACCTTCAGGGCAAGACACACATCTTTGGTTACATGCATGTTAAAGCTGAACACATTCTATGAATTTCCATGTCCAAAACTTCAGGAATAGTAGTAGTAGTTTTAAGACACATTATTTTTCTCTAAGTTCGGTTGAACAGTATTTTGGTTCAGTTCTGTCACTTTTGGTACCTATATATTAAGAACCTTGATAGCTAGTGTCCCTAATATACCTGTATTCACCTTATTCCTGAAATACTTTTATCGCCTGTCACTATAAGTCCCACTTCCAAAAAATACCTTTTTTTGCATTAATTGAGCCTTTTCGATACTTTCATAGTATCTATATATCACTGATATTAAAAAAGGCAGGATTTACTTGTAAACTCATCACTTTCTCAAAAATCTGCACAAAACATGTTAGTGTATTTGGATGAAAACCATGTTTACCTTCAATTGCTGTGCATTTCTTCTCAGTCACGAATGCTGATAAAACACAGAATTGTATTGCGAGATCCTCTGACTTGTTGGTTTGATTTTTGGCCTCTTTTCCTCTTCAGTTCGCCCGTCTGGGAGCGATGCTCACCCACTCCTGCTCTCTGGGTTATAATGGAGCGGTGCTGCAGGCGTTAGCGGTGCACCTCTCCCTGCAGGGGGCGCTCGACCTGCCGCAGCAGTTTATCAGCAGGTTAATCACAGAGATGGAGGAAGTGGAGGGAGACGAGGCGACACGCAATGACGCCAGAATGTGAGTTCTACATGAATCCTCTAACAGGGCCGGGATTTAATCTGATGTGCAAATAGTTTTTTGTTTTTTTTTACTCTCATGTGTCAATCACTTTTTTTCCTGTGCAGCCTAAAAGAAGCAGAGAAGCCATTCTGTGAGCGCCTCCACAGGGTTAGAGACCTGATGGACCGGAGCAAGGTCAGCATAGAGGAGGTCATTTCCGAACTGGGTCAGTACCTCTTGATTTATATTCTTGTTTAAAATGTATTTCAGTTTTTTTCTTTGTGAGCAGCTGATATTCTACCCTCACTCAACATTTCCTGTCATACTCTCCAGGTAATGGCATTGCGGCGCTCCACTCAGTCCCCACCGCCATCTTCTGCGTCCTCCACTGCCTGCAGCCCCGAGAATGCCTTCCAGAGGGCTACGGCGGCCTGGAGAGGACGATAGCGTACAGCCTGGCCCTGGGAGGGGACACGGACACCATCGCCTGCATGGCGGGGGCCATCGCCGGGGCCCACTACGGCATCAAGGCTATTCCTCAGTCGTGGATAAAGTGCTGCGAGGAGGCGGAGGATGCAGACATGAACGCAGAGCGACTTCACATGCTGTACCACCAGTCGGCACAGGGGGGCGGCAGCGGGACGGGGGACAAGAAGACCAGTGAGGACGCATCTGAAAGCAAGTCAAAGGCTTCTAACGGCACAGAGAAGAAAACTGCAGATGAGTGATTCTTTAACTGGAGTTTCACAAAAGGACTCTTACACACACAAACACACACACGCATTACTTAATGAATACCTTTTTTGTTTTTTGGACTGTGCTGGTTAACTTGTGATTAAGGGCAAAATGTGTCAACACTGCAAAATTATTTTACTTGTTAAAAATATAATTTCCTGAGATTCCGGCTAAGTGTTTGAGTTTTTTTTTTTTAACAGAATACTGAAGCTGAACAAACAAGAAATATTTAGTATGTATGCATACACACACGCACAAACACACACACACACTCCCACTCCCACTCTTTTCCTGCTCTTTCCCGTTTTGTGTTGAACAATCTCTTGTCATGTGAAAGTTGCACTATGAATTTGGCCATGTCTTGTTTTATCCTTTTGTGGATGCCAATTATTTAATAAACTTTTTTTTTTAAATTCACATAGTGAGTCTTGATTTTGTTTTGTTTTAGGACGGTAGCATGCTACCACAAAACACTTCACTAGTTTTGCAGTGAAACCATAAACCCAAATATTGAACAAATTAAACTTTGATAATGGGGCTAGATGATGTTAATATTGATGTGTTTTGAAATAAAATGTCAACCTTCCAGTCCAGTGATATCCAGAGTCTTGTCAGATTTATTCATAATTAAATTTCTTTTTACCTGTGCTCTCTAAATTGACTAAGAACATGAGCAAATAAAGCAGCATTAAAGGCACCCGTGCAAAGTGATAATACATATTTTAGATAGCTAATACTGAAAAACAGTCAAATGTGCAACATGTACACAAGAAATAGGAGGTAATACTAAGTTACTATTAAAAGCGCAAGCAGCGAAACCAGAAAACATGTTTTTCTTTTGGCCAAATCACAGGTTTTTCTCTGCTGGGGCGACCTCTAAGAACAGCTGCAGGAACACTGTTAACTTGGTCAGCAGCCCCGGACAGAGCTTGTAATGGATGAAGGGTATGTACACTAAAGCTCCACTGAAGATAAATAAAATCACATAGAGGTATTCAATCTGAGGATTGTCTATGATGGGGGCCAGCACCAGGAATATCGCCACAATCAGGACCAGTATGGGGAGTATAATGGGAACCTGTGGAAGGAAAAGGAGACAGACACAAGGTGAATCTCATACGGGTTAATAAAAAGTCAGCTGTTTGTTCATGATGATGGAGTTTGGGGAGTGTTTGTGTTGACACTGACCCTGTACGGCCTGGGGAGCTCCGGTTTCTTGATCTTGTGATAGAGAAGTCCGGACAGGGTGATGGCATAGAAAAACCAGGCTGTGAAACTACAGCAGCAAAGAAGAGGAACGTCAGACAAATACAAAACATTTCGACATTGAATAGATTCAGCAGCAGATCTATTTTCCACCTCATGTAGTTGACAATACTCTGGAAGTCTCCAGGGATCAGCACCAGCAGAGAGATGACAGTGGTGAAGATCAGGGCTGGAGAGGGAGTCAGTCTGTGGACGTGAGCCATGGACAGAATATCTGGCTGCAAACAAACACAAGTCTGGGTGAAAGTCGCTTTATGCTGAACAATCTAATATATGCACTAACCGGCCACTTTGTTAGCTAACAAAGTGTACCTAATAAAGTGGCCGGTTTGGTCTCCTGCTGCTGTAGTAACGAGTGCCACTTAAATCCCCTTTCTGATGCTCACTGTGACCTTCAGCAGCTCGACTTCATCATGTCTACATGTCTAAATGCATAGAGATGCTGCCATGTGATTGGCTGATTAGATATTTGTGTTAGCGAGCAGTTGCACAACTGTACCTAATAATTTCATAAGTGGAGACGCTCACCATGTGTCCCTCCCTGGCAACGACAAAGCACACACGGCCACCACGGAAGAACAGCCCGTTCAGTGAACCAAAAGCAGACAAAGATGCAGCCACAGACATGATCCAGCCCCAGCTTCCCAACACCTTATTCCTGTGGGGAAATTAGCAGGTAGTAACTATGTAGTCCTTGGATACATCCTTCATATTTTTCTATACAGTTGAAAAGGTTTTGCTGACATTTAACTGTGTTAACTTCATGGTACGCTCTATTTCCTCCAGGTTGATAGAGGCATTTAAAGGGTATTTTCAGATTAAAGGGGAACTCCACTGGTTTTATGCACCACAGTCTATTTACAGCATGCGAGGAATCAAAGTATAGTGTATAAAATAAATGGATACCTCCTCCGGGTCTGATAAATGTGCCTTAAACCTGAATTATTTTGAAAGGCAGATCAGAGTGAGAGCACAGCAATGTGTATCTTGGCACTAAGTACATTATAACCATTAACTTGTTTTTGAGAGTTGTCTGTGTTTTCTGTCCTCAAACTTTGGCCCTTTTAGAGTTTCACAGTTTTCCATTCATGAGAGTTAATTATAACATTTTAGTTGTCCTAAAACCCCTTTTAGGAGTTGGCTGTTTTTACAGTAAGTGCATTTTGTTTTAAGCCTGTATTTTTCTAGCCAAAATTATCATCCCAATTAACATCACAATTAGCATGAATTACAGATGTACCTAGCTAACCAAGCTAGCTAGCGAGTGCTAACTTGGCTCCACCCTTTAGTTCAAATTAGGCCAATTCAAACTCTAAAAAAACAAGATGGTTACAGCCAAAATGTCAATCTGGAGTATTAAAAACAGCAGTGCATAAACCAGTGGGTGACGTCACTGTGAAGTCTGTTAAAAGTCATAGAGTAATCCCTTCATGCTCCTTTAAAAATGAGCAATTTTCACACTTGAAACAGCAAATCAAGTCTACCAGAATCAGTCACATCAGTATCAGGGTTCGTCTTACCCCCACGTTACTGCTACTGCACTAGAGGACATGAGCTCTTTCGGTGTCATTACTGTCAGGTAGCTCACATTCACCAGCAGATATAAACCAGTCACCAGAGAGATGGATATAACAACTGCCCTGGGAAGATTCACCTGGAAGAAAAAAAGCAACATGTTCTGGTCAACGTGTACAAGCTTGCATGACGGATAGTTGAAATGTTAACACCGGAAAAATGAACTGAGGGGCCATATTTTACATCCTTCAAGTGACAGTAGTCAAGTGACAGACACACACCTTTATCGCAGTAAAATAAGACCAAAGTTGCAACAATCACATCTTGAGTCATGCAAAATGAGTTAATGCAACTTAGTACTGAAACATTGACAGTTAAACAGTTTATGCATAATCTCTAACAAGGTATAATCTGTTCATTGACTAGACTGACTGCAGTATTTAAAAAAAAAAACGTGAAATTATTTATTTCCTTGCAAACTCCATCTCTTCAGAGTTTCACCTCTGGTGTTTTCAGCTCCTCAGTGACATAGTTCAAAGTCTGCCAGCCAGAGAAAGACCAGAATCCTTGATAAAAAGCCATTCCCAAAGTGTTTATAGAGTACTGAGTGCCTTTAAATGCATTCTCAGTTTTTAGATTGTCCATGATGACACTGCTGCTCTGCAAAAGCTCCAAAATTCCTCCAACTACGATGACTACCAACGCCAGCACTTTGGCCACCAAAAAGACCACTTGGATTCTGACGGCACTCCGGGCATTCAAGATGTTGACTGTGGCTACAAGCAGTATAGCCACAGCTGCAGCACACTTCACTGCCAGTCGAGGAGGATGGCAGCCTGGGTAGAAAACTGCAAGAGCATACTCTGCGATGCTAATTGCTAGTCCTGCATTGCTGAATGGGTGCAGAATCAGCATATAAGTGATTCCTGCAAAGAAAGCAGGACATGGACCGTAGATGTTCAATATGTAGGTGAACTCGCCACCAGATTTAGGAATGACTGTCCCAAGCTCGGTATAGGACAATGCTGCAAACATAGCCACAACTCCGCAGAGAGCCCAGACCACCAGACTTGCTCCAGGGCTTCCCATGTCGGCCAGGATATACTGTGGGGACATGAATATACCAGATCCGATCATACATCCTGATACGAGTGCTACACCTCCAATCAATCCAATTTCCTGCTTCATTTTCAAGGATTCTGTTTTTTTGTCCGCCATGGTCACGTAGATCAGAGAGATGATGTTGAAAATACTGTAGTTGTTTTTCACTCTCACGAACAGACACTGAGTGAAGGAGTCACACACCTGAATACTGGAATCGACACGGAAGTAGAATGAGAGTACAATGGACATCGAACTGCCATTCAATAATTTAACAAAAACGGCGTGGGAGCGGGGCAGAGGGACCTTTAGAAAACTGGTAACTAATTTTCTGGAACCAGTCGAGCATCTTTTTCTATGTCTGCACCTCTCAAACAGAATAACTGGTTGATAGACAGTCAAACTGCACAGTGATTTACCACTACTGCTGTAGTTAAAGTCAATCTTTAACAATGAATCCAGCTTGATTCCAAGTTCTCCTGTGTTGACTGAGTAGTGTTATACCGGTCCTCTTTTTAGCATCTCAGGGTAAATGCCTTGGGCATGCAGGGAAAATATAAAGTAAGCTAATCATTTCAATGATAACACGTGTGTAGGACTCCGCTAATATCCAATGTGCTAATGCTGTAGCCATTAAGAAGTTTGCACAGAGAAGAAAACTGGAGACGAGTGATTCTTCAACTGGAAATGATAAAACGACTCTTGAATCTTAAACACATACACACAGTGGACTCAAAATACTTGTATATAAAGTATTCTGAGCCAATTTCAAACACGTTTCCTGGTAATCCATTCAATAATAGTTGAGAAACAGGCCTTGTTTGCTTTTCATGCTATTTTCTGAAACACTGTTAATTAAAATCATTAGTCACAGAAAGTTATTGAAGTCAGTTACTGTTTGTTGTTTTGCAGTTTGGCTCTTTTTCTGTTTTTGTTTCATGCATCTTCGAGCTGCAGGTTTGCAACTAAAAGTTTGTGATGCTCTTTTCATTTGGAGAACAGCAGAAGCTTTCCACAGTGGAAAATTGTAATACAAACCTGTTTCTGTCTTTGCGCAACATTTGTTTTGAAATATATATTTATGTATCTTTCATCTGGAACCTCTGCAAATTAATATTTATGAAAAAACTGAAATGTAAACAAATTCATAATAAAATGAAACAGCTCGTAATGGACACAATTCATCATTTGAAAACAGGTTTAATTCTGAAGACAAAGCGGTGCTACATGCACCTATCAAAAGTGCAATACATATCAGACTGCTAAAATTTAAAGACACAAAATACACAAAGGTGATACGTTTATATCAAATGTAAACAGCATGTTTCAGGAGTGTTACTGCAAAAAAACAGTTAAAAAATATCTTCTCCTTTTGGCCGAATCACAGGTTTTTCTCTGCTGGGGCGACCTCTAAGAACAGCTGCAGGAACACTGTTAACTTGGTCAGCAGCCCCGGGCAGAGCTTGTAATGGATGAAGGGTATGTACACTAAAGCTCCACTGAAGATAAATAAAGTCACATAGAGGTATTCAATCTGAGGATTGTCTATGATGGGGGCCAGCACGAGGAATATCGCCACAATGAGGACCAGTATGGGGAGTATAATGGGAACCTGTGGAAGGAAAAGGAGACAGACACAAGGTGAATCTCATACGGGTTAATAAAAAGTCAGCTGTTTGTTCATGATGATGGAGTTTGGGGAGTGTTTGTGTGTGACACTGACCCTGTACGGCCTGGGGAGCTCCGGTTTCTTGATCTTAAGATAGAGAAGTCCGGACAGGGTGATGGCATAGAAAAACCAGGCTGTGAAACTACAGCAGCAATGAACAGGAACGTCAGATAAACACAAAACATTGCAACATTAAATAGATTCAAAGCAGACCCAGCTTTCACCTGAAGAAGTTGACAATACTTTGAAAGTCTCCAGGGATCAGCACCAGCAGAGAGACGACAGTGGTGAAGATCAGGGCTGGAGAGGGAGTCAGTCTGTGGACGTGAGCCATGGACAGAATATCTGGCTGGAAAACAAACACAAGTCTGAGTGAAAGTCTTCAACATCAATCCAACATATATTCATAAGTGGAGACTCTGAGTGTAGGAGCCAAAATGTGTATTTAGCCTGTGTTTTTGATTGGCTGCACACTTTTTGTGGTGATGGGACAGGGGTGTGGATGGTGGAAGGTGAATAAAAAGGGGGAGTGAGGCTCTGATATTTTCTGGTCACCATTCTGTTGATATTTTCTTTCCAACAATATTTGTTTTCAAGTTTTTCTGTTACTTTTGTTTTATTTTTTCTGATGTAACAACTGGGTTTGATCAAACACGTCACGGTAAAAAGCCCACTTAGCTTTTTTTTTTTGCATAGTAGTCACTATACTCACCATGTGTCCCTCCCTGGCAGCGACAAAGCACACACGGCCACCACTGAAGAACGTCCCGTTCAGTGAACCAAAAGCAGACAATGCTGCAGCCACAGACATGATCCAGCCCCAGCTTCCCAACACCTTATTCCTGCAGGAAAAGGTTGGAAAAAGTTCTCACAAAACAGCAACGTCTCCCATTTTCTACCTAGTACATATAGAAACTACATCATTGGGCTTGGGGTAGATCATTCCGATTTTTTTTTAGAGATTGCTCCAGATTCTGTGCCATGAACGTCAGGGGCCGTCTTACCCCCACGTTACTGCTACTGCACTGGAGGACATGAGCTCTTTAGGCGTCATCACCGTCAGGTAGCTCACATTCACCAGCAGATATAAGCCAGTCACCAGAGAGATGGCAATCACAACCGCCCTGGGAAGATTCACCTGGAAGAATAAAGGCATTTTTATGTTCTGTTAAATGTGTAAAGGCTTGTATGATAAAGTAAAACAAAATGGTGAAATCCCCCATATTTCATGCTTTCCACACTAACAGCCTGCATTTTAAAAGCAAAAGTAAAATAAATTTAGTTTTCAGAAGTTATACGCATTTTTGTCTTATTGTTGTCCTCCAATGTTTCAAGAATTGAGCAGATGCTGGTTAATCTGTTTGACTTGGCGTGGACATTAAGAGTTCTTTAAAGAAGTTTAACCATTGTCAACAACTTGAAAATGATTTACATGTCAATAAAAAAGTTCACAGTGACATTGAATCGCATTACTAATTACAAAAAAAAGTTAGCGAAAGCCAAAGCATGTCGGTGCATTAGCATGCAGAATTTCAGCCAGGAAAGCTGTTTGTAGTTAGATGTTGTCTTTTAAATTTGTATTCAACTTTTTGCAAGAATATAAAATATACTAGTTATCTAAAATCATTGTTTATTTTCAATAATCCATTTGAATTTTCTGTCATAAAAATACAGCCCAGATCTACAGAAAATAAAGAAATAATACTACCTAACTTTTTATGACCTAAAAACTGCCATTTATTACTATATTTCCACATTTAATATTCAATACAACAATCACACAAGAGAAGAAGAATAGTTCCTCACCATAAAACATGTTTTATATTAAATTACCCGGAGATAACAAGTAACAACACTGGCAGACACACATCTTTATGACTTAGATAAGACCATACTTGCAGTAAACAATCACACCTGGACTTCCACACAAGGATATCAGTGCGGTCCTACACACACATCTTTGTTATTGATTGAAGGTGAGACAAAGCAGGTCAAAGTTCACCATTGATAAACTCCATGCCTTGCAAAGACGCAAATTCACTTTGCAACCAGATTCAAATGAATATACTCCAATGTTAGATGTGCGTATACGTGACCGCAGCCTTAAGCGACTGATTGATGCAGCTGATCGCACGTTGTCGTTCTGACTATTATCGGCCTGATATAGTATTTCATTTTATATATTTTTTTTTTTTCATTTTTCAGCATTTGATCTGTAGTAAATGGGTGTCAATTTGGAAATAACATGACAGTTGGGTTTAGTTATTGGTTGCTTTAATTTATTTGCCATATGATATGAAAACATTTCAAATAGAGCATAAAAGACTAGCCTGGGTGCAGCCGCACTGTAGCCCCACCTACAACTTTTTTCTGCAGGCAGTTCGGTCCAGCACTGCTCCGTTGAGGTGCTTCTATGCGCTGTATAAAAAAAACCGGACCAATGAAGTTGTCAGGGCAGGCCTGACACAATGATGGACAGATGAGCGACAGTAACGTAATCAGTCATGTCACTAAAGAGCTCTTGGGTTTGTGTACAACGCCGTGCACGAGGAGTTGGACATTACGAGCGCCATCGGCAGCCCGGAGACCTGGCTGAACATACGTCACATCCTACGCTGCTCTGGTTGGTTGTCGATCTATCCAATAGAGCGAAGTGGTATTTTTTTCCTGGTTCGGTTGAAACACGCCCCCATAATCACAGCCCAATGGATCAGGCTAATAAAAGACACTAGAATCTAAAGTTTCCAAGAAGCGTCTGTAAGAGCAACACTAAAACATGAGCTTGGCAAATTCGACTGGTTTCCAAGCTAAGTAGATCAGAAAGTTGACGAGATGCTTGTTATTCTTATGCTAATTTTCTGTAACCAGCAAGTAACAAGTAACTGATTTCCTAATAAAATCACTAAGTGACATATAAAACGTAAATCATGAAAGATGTATGATCTTGATTGTAGATCTATAGTCTCAGTTGGATTGCACAAGTATGTCATCTCTTAATCTACTAACAGGATTTTTTTTAATGATGAATGAATAATAGACAGTAAGATTCTTACTTCTGGATGTTTCACTTCTTCAGTTAAATAATTCAAAGTGTTCCAACCATCATAGGACCACAATCCCTGATAGAAAGCAACGCCAATGGAGCTGATATCAGCATTTGTTCCCTCAAAGGAGTTTTCAAAGTTCTCAGTGTGTCCCTGGAAAAGCTTCACAACACCTCCCAACACGATCACAGCCAGCGCCAGCAGTTTCACAGCCATGGAAACCACCTGGATGGCGGTGGCCAAGCGGACGCTCATACAGTTAACAACGGACAGCACCAGGATGGATAAAGCAGCCACACACTTCAGCACCAGTTGTGGAGGGGTGCAGCTGCTGTAAAAGGGGGCCACGACATATTCAGCTAAGCTCAAAGCAATTCCTGTGGTAGTGGTTGGCCTCAGGATAATATTGAAGCTGAAGACAAATAAAAATGCCACCACTTTTCCTAATGTCCGCAATATGTAGATATATTCTGCTCCAGACTCTGGTATAACTGTGCCCAGTTCAGCATAACAGAGACCTCCCATCATGGCTATCAACCCGCAGCAGGCCCATATAACCAGGCTGGCCCCAGGGCTGCCGATAACAGACAGCACATACTGGGGGGATATAAAAATCCCAGATCCCATCATGGTTCCGGCAATGAATGACACCGCGCTGATAATCCCCAATTCCCTCTTCAGGTTGAGTTTCTGCGTGTCACCCTCCATTGTTTGAGAGCTGCTGCGTCCTCAGAAGCATCTGTGTTGGACACTGGGCAAACAAATGCCCAGAACAGGCTGTAGATTAACTGCCTAAATTGGGTAATGTTAAAACCATGTCACCCTGGAGGTGAAATCACCCTTCAACAGGTGTTGTGTGGTCGTTTGTCTTCCGTTTTGCTCGTCAGCTAGGGCTGCATTCTCTTAACAGACAATTCTGTTATCCATTTGTTCAGCAAAGACAACTGAATATTTATGAGTTGTTGTCCAACCACTAGTAGATACAGGAGGAAAAGTTTGGCAAGACAATGCCAAAATAATCTTTTACTGCTTTAACTTTAACTTCTTTACGGCTGACAGTAGCATGTTTTAGGTCCACTCTATAAAGTATTAACAGGGCATGATGTCAAAAACCTTCACAGCTTGTAGGTTAGAACAACACATAACAGACTGCCTGTGATGTAAGTGTTACAATCAGCGGGGACAACAGGTATTTATTTAGCTTTTACTGACACCAAACCAGTAACCAGTAGTTCTGAAATTTTTAGACTAGAGTACTGATAATTTTTGGAGTAAGTGGGCTCTGCAGACCCTTTTGATTTGATTTTGACTCCACAGAGGATGGTGTTAAAATATTCACACTCACAGCAGCTTGGAACAATTGTAATCGTTTCTTAATTCAGCCCATCATCTAGGACTAGTTTGCCTTGGGAGGCTATTTGCCATGGCATTCCCAGGACCACAGTGTCCCACTGTCATGTAATCTGACCAATAGGTGAAGGTCTCTCAGACTGCATTGCTAACTGCACAAGTATATTATCTCTCGACCTTTGATTTGTCACACAATCTTTACAATTTATAGAAAACCACCAGTTGACCTTCTCGTAAATACAAGAAACCATTGAACATGAAAGTTCATTGCAAAAAAAAACACAACAGAAAACAGTAAGACTCTTACTTCTGGATGTTTCACTTCTTCAGTTAAATAATTCAAAGTGTTCCAACCATCATAGGACCACAATCCCTGATAGAAAGCAATGCCAATGGAGCTGATATCAGCATTTGTTCCCTCAAAGGAGTTTTCAAAGTTCTCAGTGTGTCCCTGGAAAAGCTTCACAACACCTCCCAACACGATCACGGCCAGCGCCAGCAGTTTTACTACCATGGAAAGCACCTGGATGGCGGTGGCCAAGCGGACACTCATACAGTTAACAACGGACAGCACCAGGATGGATAAAGCAGCCACACACTTCAGCACCAGTTGTGGAGGGGTGCAGCCGCTGTAAAAGGGGGCCACGACATATTCAGCAAAGCTCAAAGCAATTCCTGTGGCACTGGCTGGCCTCATGACAATGATGAAGCTGAAGACAAATAAAAATGCCACCACTTTTCCTGATGTCCGCAGTATGTAGATATATTCTGCTCCAGACTCTGGTATAACTGTGCCCAGTTCAGCATAACAGAGACCTCCCATCATGGCTATCAACCCGCAGCAGGCCCATATAACCAGGCTGGCCCCAGGGCTGCCGATAACAGTCAGCACATATTGGGGGGATATAAAAATCCCAGATCCCATCATGGTTCCAGCAATGAATGACACCGCACCGATAATCCCCAATTCCCTCTTCAGGTTGAGTTTCTGCGTGTCACCCTCCATTGTTTGAGAGCTGCTTCGTCCTCAGAAGCATCCGTGTTCGACACTGGGCAAACAAATGCACAGAACTGGCTGTAGATTAACTGCCTAAGTTGGGTAATGTTACAGCCGTGTCACCCTGGAGGTGAAATCACCCTTCAACAGGTGTGGCGTGGTCGTTTGTCCTCGACTTTGCTCATTAGCTGGGGTTGCATTCTCTTAACAGACAATTCTGTTATCCATTTGTTCAGCAGACATATGGGTATTTACGAGTTGTTGTCCAACCATTAGTAGATGCAGGAGGAGGAGTTTGGCAAGACAATGCCAAAATAATCTTTAACTGCTTTAACATTCACTTCTTTCTTTGTGGCTGACAGTAGCATGTTTTAAAACCACTCTACAAAGTATTAACAGGGCATTCAAAAAATGTAAATACATTGTTTTTAAAGGGAATTTAATGATGTCTTCCATCTAAATGTGAGGGGTCTGTGTTTGGGCTCCTGTTTTAAGAGGGAATCAATAATACACATGGCAAATACTTATAAATAAATAATAAATAATAGCTTACATATTATTTCAAACCTCTACTGAAACGCCAGAATTCTAAAGAATTGGCAAATTATAGTACTTTTAATGAAATGCTCAGATCTAGGACACCAGAAAATCCACTGATATTCAAAACAAACATGAAGTCACTCTAAAAGAAATGACAGAGTCTCAGTTTCAAGGCTTTACTTAACCATCAGTAGGAGCAGTTTGGTGTCAAGAAACCAACCACAGCAGATAAATACCAGGTGTTACAGCTGATTGTGCCAATTGAGCTGATGATGTCAAAAACCTCCACAACTTGTAGGTTAGAACAACACATATCAACAGACTGCCTGTGACGTAAGTGGTACAATCAGAGGGAACAACTGGTGTTTATTTAGTTTTTACTGACACCAAACCAGTGTCCCACTGTCATGTTACCTGACCAATAGCTGAAGGTCTCTCAGACTGCATTACTAACTGCACAAGTATATTATCTCTCAACCTTTGATTTGTCACACAATCTTTACAATTTATAGAAAACCACCAATTGACCTTCTCGTACATATAAGAAACCATTGAACATGAAAGTTAATTGTAAAAAAAAAAGCAGAAAACAGTAAGTCTCTTACTTCTGGATGTTTCACTTCTTCAGTTAAATAATTCAAAGTGTTCCACCCACCAAAGGACCACAAGCCCTGATAGAAAGCAACGCCAATGGAGTTGGCATCAACATTTGTTCCCTCAAAGGAGTTTTCAAAGTTCTCAGTGTGTCCCTGGAAAAGCTTCACAACACCTCCCAACACGATCACAGCCAGCGCCAGCAGTTTCACAGCCATGGAAACCACCTGGATGGCGGTGGCCAAGCGGACGCTCATGCAGTTAACAACGGACAGCACCAGGATGGATAAAGCAGCCACACACTTCAGCACCAGTTGTGGAGGGGTGCAGCCGCTGTAAAAGGGGGCCACGACATATTCAGCAAAGCTCAAAGCAATTCCTGTGGAATTTGCTGGCCTCATGACCATGATGAAGCTGAAGACAAACATAAAGGCCACCACTTTTCCTGATGTCCGCAGTATGTACATAAACTCCCCTCCAGATTCTGGTATAACTGTGCCCAGTTCAGCATAGCAGAGTCCCGCCAGCATGACTATCATGCCACAGCAAGTCCATATAACCAGGCTGGCCCCAGGGCTGCCGATAGAGGAAAGCACAAACTGGGGAGTTATGAAAATCCCAGATCCTATAATGGTTCCAGCAATGAATGACACGGCCCCTATAAGCCCCAATTCCCTCTTCAGATTGAGTCTCTGTGTGTCGCTCTCCATTGTTTGATTCGAACTGTCTCCTTGAAGGCAATAACAGTAGGTAGTAAACATATACTGTGCAATGTCCACAGGATGTACATTGGAACAGATTATGATCAGGATCCTTAAATGACTTTTTATATTGTAGCTAGGTGCAGTCTACCTGTTTTTCTGCAGCACAACATGACTTGAAAGCCATTACCGGAAGCAATGCCAAGTTTTGATTTTCAGGACTTCAGGTTTTGATAGAAGCTCAGTTTCTCTTTTGCTTTCTTAATGGTCATTCAAAACTTGTGTATAAAAGAAATCTGGAGCCATCAAAGTGAAATCCCTTGAAGCAGAAGACAGAGATTATCTATGCCAGAGCCTCCACAGCAGACTTTGGGTAAACTGCTGGGCGGCATCACAGGAGAAGGAGGAAGGTCAGACCAAATACAATGACCAACATCCCTGCACTACAATGGCAACTCAAACTTACACACATTTTTAAGTTTGTGGAAGTTATTCATAGGGACAGAAAGCATCAGTTGAACTAGTGCACAACCTCCAGCGTCAAGAAAATGGCAACACAGACCCCAAGCTGAAACAGTCCAAAAAAAAAATGTTACACAGACCACTAATGAACTGCCTGGTAGGTAACCCAGGTCAGCTAATTACATGCTAGTCTGAATTGAAACCTCAAGAGAAACCACAGAAACGCAAGGGACAGGCCGGATCACTGTGGCTCCAACAGACAAACACGTTTTATAACAATGCTTTGGTAAATAGATAAACTTTTTGCCAACTTCTGATAACTGCTCCTTAGTGTAGGCCTCTAATAACCCTTTAGCAATGATTTACCTTGAACACTTGTAGCTGACTCATCATTTTTGTTGTGGATAAAAACAAGGATGGATCTCAGACTGTATTGTTTTGGGCGGCGATGTCTGTCTGTCTGTGTTTCCGCTGCATATACATCCTCTGGCCAACAGAGGGCGCTGTGGGGTGAAGCCTGCCATCTCTGATTATCGTTATTTTGCAGGTTGTTCAGTGTTTTACTGTAGCAGTTGCGTTTGATGACACACTATCAAAATGGGTCACCAGCATGGTGGTCAAAATAAAGCTGATCTAAAACACTGGTAGATTATTCTAACAAGACAAAAGACTGACACATGTTTTGCTTTATCAAGTTTAAACATTAATTGAATGGAGCCATATATATTCCAGCTTTTGTGATGATTGCATAGCCAATAGCATGGTCACCTTGACAGGATGTGGATTACTTATTGGTCCTCTAGCAATAAAAATTAAACGAACAATAAAAAAACAGTAAAAACTAATTGAACCTTTAACTTACCTCTGGACGTTTCAACTCTTCAGTGACATAATTCAGATTGTTCCAGCCATCATAGGACCATAGTCCCTGGTAGAAAGCAATGCCAATTGGATTGATGCCCACATTTGTGTTCTCAAAGGAGTCTTCAAAATTGTCAGTGTGCCCTCTGATAAGCATCACCAAACCGCCTATGATAATGATTGCCAGGGCCAGAACCTTGACCACCATAAAAAACACTTGTATTGACATTGAAAAGCGAACATTAATACAGTTCACAGTGGCAAGAACTAAAATTGCAGCTGCAGCCACGCATTTCACCACTACCACCGGAGGGGTGCAGTCAGGGTAGAAAGGAGCCACGACATACTGAGCTAAACTCAGCGAGATACTAACAATACCAGCAGGTCTCACAAATAACACAGAGCTGAATATTAACATGAAGGCGATGACTGGACCTGAAGTCCTAAGGATGTAGATGTACTCCCCCCCTGATTCTGTTATAACACTGCCCAGCTCAGCGTAGCAGAAAGAGGCCATTATAACAAGTACACCACAGCACGCCCACACAACCAAACTGGCTCCAGGGCTGCCGATGGTGGACAGCACTGTCTGTGGGGACATGAAAATCCCGGATCCAATCATTGTCCCTGCGATGAGGGACACGGCTCCCACCAGCCCGACTTCCCGCTTCAGGCTGAGTTTCTGTGTCTTGTCGTCCATAATCGCAGCAGCAACAGAGCACCTGTTGTTGGAGACCTTTACCAGTGGAGAAACCAGTATAATTAAGTGACCAAAGTCACTCTTGCAGCAACTTAGAAGTTAATAATTATGTGAGTGAGTATATATAAAGAAGCACGTTTTACTTTACACCTTATCTGTTTTTAAGGGGGAGACAGCGTATGCTGTGATGACCCCATGGTACCATATCTATGCTGACTCTGTTCCTTTTGTTTTCATGAGGTCAGGGATGCAGATTAAGCTTTCCTCAGAAGTCTGCGGCTGAAACAGATGTCCACCCTCCCGACTTGTGGACTTAAGGCTTGTGTGCTGCGGCAAGGGCGCAAGACTGCAAGTCCATAAAAGCCACTGATAGACAGGCACCAAGTCTGTTTTACTTGCTGCTGTGGAAACATTAAAGTGACAACTAAAAGCATGCACAAGAAGTGTCAAATACTATATAAATCCTGTTAATAGACTTGATGTGAATGAAAAAAAAGATGATTGTACATTTCCATACCACATATATCAAATCCATGAAAATAAAGACCCGAAAATGGTGATGACTCGAAAGTGATGTATTTGTCTTTGGAATACTTCCTTCAGGTTTGCTCTATGCCCAAGATGCAATTTCATATGGCAGAAAGCTTGGAATATTTTCTAATCTTTTCTTAATTTACCCTATAATCTAGGACTAGTTTGCTTTGGGAGAAACTACCATGGGCTATTGTCCATGGAATTCCCAGGATCGTCGTGATTACTTTGCAATTTACAGGATATAAAACCTCAAAAACCAATAAACTAATAAAAAATTATGAACATGATGTACCTGCAGAAACAGATAGAAAAGTTCTGTGGGGTTGAGACAGCAGGTTGTACCCCATAGAGATCTCCCTCAGGCACTGCTGAGTCAGCTGATTTATGGCGAGTGACTGATTAAAAGGCAGTAAATCTTTTATAATTCACTAATATGTGTTATGTGAAAGAATGCATAAAGCTCTTAAATGATTGTATACAATTCTTAATGCATGATTACTTATGACAACGTAATAATTCTGGTATCTTAGTGTAACTATAGCTTATGTCATATAATTTGACCCACTCTGTCTCTAAGATTGCATTGCTGATTGCACAAATATGTTACATCTTGACCTTTGACTTAACACACAGTCTTTAGAATCTATAGTTAATCACCAGTTGATCTAGTAGTAAATTCAGAAACATTATTGTGAGAAACAGAAAACATTAGGCTCTTACTTCTGGATGTTTCAGCTCCTCAGTTAAATAATTCAAAGTGTTCCACCCACCAAAGGACCACAATCCCTGATAAAAAGCAACGCCAATGGAGCTGGCATCAAAATTTGTTCCCTCAAAGGAGTTTTCAAAGTTCTCAGTGTGTCCCTGGAAAAGCTTCACAGCACCTCCCAACACAATCACAGCCAGCGCCAGCAGTTTCACAGCCATGGAAACCACCTGGATGGCGGTGGCCAAGCGGACGCTCATACAGTTAACAACGGACAGCACCAGGATGGATAAAGCAGCCACACACTTCAGCACCAGCTGTGGAGGGGTGCAGCCGCTGTAAAAGGGGGCCACGACATATTCAGCTAAGCTCAAAGCAAGTCCTGTGGCATTGGCTGGCCTCATGACCATGATGAAGCTGAAGACAAACATAAAGGCCACCACCTTTCCTGATGTCCGCAGTATGTACATAAACTCCCCTCCAGACTCTGGTATAACTGTGCCCAGTTCAGCATAGCAGAGTCCCGCCAGCATGACTATCATGCCACAGCAAGCCCATAAAACCAGGCTGGCCCCAGGGCTGCCGATAGAAGAAAGCACAAACTGGGGAGTTATGAAAATCCCAGATCCTATAATGGTGCCAGCAATGAATGACACGGCCTCTATAAGCCCCAATTCCCTCTTCAGATTGAGTCTCTGTGTGTCGCTCTCCATTGTCTAATTGGAACTGCGCAATACCCACAGGATGGACATTGGAACAGCTTATGATCAGGCTCCTAAAATTACTTTTACACTGGAGCTAGGTGTGGCATACCTGTCTTAAATCATCACTAACGGCTTAGAAACAATTTTCCCAGGTTTGCTTTTAACATTTTTAGAATCTTCACATACTATCGCCTGAAGCTATTTGAATGATGCATTGAATGTGGTGGGGGTAAAGGTTTACTCTGTTCAACATATAACACAAGCAGGGCTTAGGGAAGAAAGGGCTTGGGCCAGGCCTTATTCAGCCAGGGGAGAGACCTGCTGACTTTACCTGGGGATTTTGTCAGACAGGTAAAAGAACTCTTTGAGGAACTCCTAAATCCAACCGATGCACCCTCTGTAGAGGAGGCAGAGCCTGAATACTCAGGAGGAGACTTATCAATATCCCAGGCAGATGTCCTGAGGTAGTTAAAAATTGTTGGGCTGTCCACATTGAGGCCTGAGACAGTGGTAGACTGAGGGCTGGTTCCAATTTTCAAGAAAGGGGACCAATGGATGAGTTCCTATCACCGGAGAATCACACTGCTCAGCCTTCCCAGGAAAGTTTACTCCAGAGTGCTGGAAAGGAAGCTCCGACTGATTGTTGGACCTCAGATTCAGGAGGAACAATGCAGATTCCATCCTGGTCGTCGAACAGTGAAGCTTTTTACTCTGGCAAGAGGGGTCATGGGAGTTTGCACATCCAGCCTATATGTGTTTTATGGACTTGGAGAAAGTTTACAACTGTGTCCCTCAAGAAGTCTTGTGAGGGATACTGGAGGAGTACGGGGTACCGGCTACTTGTTCCGAGCTGTTCGGTTCCGATATAACAAAAGTGAGAGCAGTGTCCGGACACACGGCACACCGTCAAACATGTTCCCAGTGTTCCCTCCCTGACGGAGGGCTGTCACTTGCTTTTGATTCTGTTTTTGGTATTCATTGCCAGGATCTCAAGGCTCAGCCAGGGGGTTGGTTGCCAAAGGAGGTTCAACCAGTTATTAAGGTTCACCTATTTTTTTCCACCAGCACTATGAATATTTAATGGATGTATTTAACGAAGACATGAAATATTATAATTACTAGTGGTTTGGGAGTTCTCCCACGGCCTGTGCTATACCCTTCCACCAAATTTCATGTAAATGCAACAGGCTGTTTATCTGCAATCCTGCCAACAAACAGACAAACAATCAAACCAAATCAAATAAATGACATTACCTGTTTTATTTAGGAAAAAAAGTAATCAAGTTATCTATTTTTCAAAACAACTGTATAGAATGCAATTTAAACCGTAATTGCAACAGAATATAATTACTTATTTACTCATATTTTGTATTTTATGCAGTCTTGTTTCCAGTACCCTGTTTGGGAGACCATTTGGTAAATATGAAAAATAGATAACAAAGGCAACACTATGATAAGTTTGAAACACTTTTGTATTGGGTATGCCAATCAAACTATCAAACTATCAAAACTGATTATGATCGTCATTTTAGTATTTTCCGGACAGGTATTGTTACAAATTTACTCAAATAGTAAGGCAGATAATGAAGACAAAACGTTTGTACTGTATGCTTGTATGTACCAGTGAGTGATGTTAATGGATCATCTTATCATCAAGAAGCTTTTATGATCTCTGGACGAGTTCCACCGACAACACATCAAACAAATCCCGTAAACATGTTGCTTTTCCTGGTTTATAAAGGTCAAATACAGTGGAAAACAATTCCTGTCAGCAATATCAAGTGGTACACTTTTTTTAATGTCAAGCCAGGTCCTCTGTGATTTGTCACATGGAAATCTGCTCTCACAGAGCTTTCTGGTTGCACTAAGTCCAGGTTCAACCTCCTGTAATAATGTCCAGTAAGTATCTCCTGTGGTTTTATGAAGTGTACTGTCTTTTATCTGCACAGCTCCGTCATGAAGCTTTATCTTCCCCTCCTGTAACAAACAGGTGAACTGTCTTGTTGGAGTGCAGCATCTGCCCGGCTCGCTGGGCTCCGGTGATGGCAGCCAACTTGTGGGCATCATAGCGGGAGTAGAGGGCAGTGCAGGTCCAGCTGGCCTCCTCCCCCTGACCCCCCGCTGCCAGCATGTTACACACCTCGCTATAGAAGTGGGGGAAGGAGGGCAATCCATAAAATATCAGGTTCTGGATCCCTTTGATGGTGTACCTGAATAAAAAAAGATGAGAGATCAGAGTTTCTGCAGGGTTCTGCAAGTTTGACCACTAACACACCAGCCACTTTCCAGCAGTACAAAGCAATAATTTCTGATTATTGCTTTATTGTTTAATGTATTTTGATAACTCCAACATAAAGGATATAACAGCTTCCTGTGCAAACAATCCATAATCGAAACAAGTGTGCAATCTGACAATAAACATTTTACTACGAAGACTATTGCCTCCGGTAGTAATACCCAAATATTCTTGGGCTTTTTTGTTTTTGTGAAAACTGAATGAACTGCTCATTCAACAGGGGATCCACAGGGGTGTTGCTGTAGCTAGTATAACATGATTATTTTAGCATTATACGAGTAATATTAGCCACTTACAAATATATCTCTGTTCTCATCATTAAAGGAATACAATACGGAAGCTACAGTGTGTGACTACTTTTTCTCGTGACGTGAATAAAACAGAAAAACGGGCTTGAACTCTTGACTTCGCAGATACACAACTCAAGTTCTAACTTTTGGACTCTGTAAAAAGGATCACATCTGTTTCCTTCACCTTGTGGAAAGTGGTGATATGTTAACTTTTAAAATGGTGATAAAGATAACAGTCTTTAAGAGACTGATTGACTTCACGGGTCATTTTGGTCATTTTCAACCTTGCAACTTTATTTCCCATGTTATTGTGTCTAAGGGTGGAAAATGGGGATAACAATCTTTGAAATCGGTTGAGTATTGAGGCAGAGCGCTTCAGCTGGCAGCTGCAAAACAAGTGATAATATAGTGAGACAGGGTAACTGCGCTCCTTCTATGTAAATTCACTAAAAGTTCTTGTTTTTTCCATGTTTCAGATGGTTATTATTAGTGTATCACAACATTAAGGGAAAGATGAAGCCTCATTCTGAAATCTTGTGACTTCAGAAACATGGGGAGATAGGGTCCATGAAACATATAGAGAAAGTCCCCTTACCACTACCTGCTCAAGGAGAGCTGAACTAGCTGACTGACCCTACACTACAACTACCGGGTGAAGGGAGAGAAATGCCCCTTAAATCCAACACAGAAACAAAAGCATGTGGGGCTACCTGAAGGAAAACAACTGACCTCTTGTAGAAGTGGAAGCGTTCGGTGAAGAGTAGGAACTGTTTATCCCCTTTCTGGAAAAAGTGCCGTGTTCGGGACACTTCGGACTTGCTGGAATACTCGCAGATGCTGCCAAAGTTGATCTCCTCTTTCTTCATGTAGTTGCGCAACCGGACGAAGTCGAAGTAAGACGGGATGTAGATCAGAGTGTGGGACATAACTGAGTCCCTGTACTGCGGCAGCACTTTATCTACAAAGAACTGAAACCTACAGGCAGGACGGAGGGACAGCGGGAATAAAAAGGTTTTACATTTGATGCTATAATCTGTTTTTAAATTATATAAATAACATAAAAACAAGTTGTTGTTTTTGTAAGAAATGCCTATAAAAATGATTTAGCTGTCCATATATCCATGGACACAATAAATAGTATATTTATTAAAGCACAGAATTAAATATCATAGATTTGCCAAAATGTGAACAAACATGGGCTCAAATTTAAAAAGCTTGTTGGATCAATGGAAACATGATTTCTCCGTTAAAGTAGAGAGTCAACAAGATGTGTGGCTGTGATGACACCACGCGGTTCACATGTGAGCAGACCTTACCGGGCATCATGGTCCACGAAGCTGTCAGAGGAGAACATCTGAAACACGTGAGGCAGCTGAACCAGCACCTGAGAGATGGAGCCTGTTTTTGGCATGTTCTTAATGGAGATCTGGGACAGAAAGGAAACACAGAGTCCAATCAAATAACAATAAAGAAACAATCAGCTGACTACAACTGACACCTTAGTGTGGCTAAACAGCGCCAACTGCTGAGGAATAACTCAATCTATTTCTGTCTCTAAGGCTTCCTTCACACTGCACGTCTTAATGCTCAGTTTCTGATTTTTTTTGTTTGCCAGTTCACATAATTTTTGTAATGAGGCCTATTTTCACCTTTCCACTGAAGTCAGTGTTCACAGTTTCATTCTAAAGTTGTTGTGCAGTGGAAGCCGACAAAGTTATGAGCAGATGATAACGAGAAGAAGGAGAAAGTAACACTTTAACAACGGCTTCTTGTGAAGCACTAGAGTAACGTAACTGTGACTGTTCAGACTGAGGTTGCATTGGAAAAACATCAGACCTGTGATTTGTGCTGTTCACACTGTTATGAAAAAATCTAATCTGAATCACATATAAGCGAAAAAAAATCAGATTTGGGCATTTTGCCTGCAGCCGTAACATCGCCTTAGTAATGCTTTGTACAATATTATAATGTGTCCTAAATGTTTGGTCCCAGGAGCTGATGAAAGGACAGCTGTGTGTAAAGTACCTGTCCACGGTAGTTGGTGCAGTGCTTGGTGAGGATACTGTTGATCTGTGGGTCCTGGATGGAGCTGAACACCAGCGTCTGCCGGTAGTGTCGGGACCAGTTGTTCAGGTTCCACATCCGCACCCTGGAGAAGTCCACTCCGTGGGAGTCCAGCGGCTGCAGGTTCATGTGATTCATCACATGCTGCGGAGGGACGGACAATGTGAACTTACACAGTAGAAGTGTAATGATTCTCCAAAGTTTGCTTTTGGTAGCGAGTATAAAAGAACATTTCTGGGTATAATGACACAAAGGTAATACATTCTTTTCTCATAAATAAACTAAATAAAAAGGTTGTATCTTCACACTGATAGCAATTAACTGTGTTTGTAAACTTACAAACTGAACACAAATGGTCAAAAATAAAAAGAACAATTAAATAAAATTAAATAAAAAATAAGTACAAATAAATTACTTAGTGCCTGACCAAGAAAATACTATTTTCTGTCAGTAAAATAAACAGACAGAAGTTAACGATCCCAGGGGAAAATTTAAGTCAAAAGCATTAGGGTGCAAAATATAACAAATCAGAATCCATTAATGTAAATCTGAACCTGCAGTAAATGCTAAATTATAACATGTTGTGATTTATCAAATTCCACAAAGATTTTTAAAACAGCAGATGGCGCCACATCCCTCCCAACAGTACAACCACATCCCGACTGACAGACTCTATCATGCAGTAATGTGTCATGTTGAACAGGTGTGTGTGTGTGTTCTTACCAGGACGTGCTCCCAGTTCTGCATGAGTAAGACGTCTGCCTGGTCCACCACCAGCATTTCAATCGAGGAGAGGAAGTCAAAGTCTCTCTTACTTTCTCCTTCTGCTCCCAGCACCGTGCGGAGGCCGAGAGGAGACGCAATGATGATGTCCGACGAGTAAAAGGGGGAGTAGAGACGCATGCTGCTCCTGATGATAGAGATGCCTGGTGAGGAGAAGGGACAGAAACAAGGTCTCAGACAGAAAGACTTAGGAGGCCATCCAACAGTTTCATACCTGAGCTGTTTGGTCAGTTTGAAACGAAGTCTGGTGTGTTTTTTTGGATACTTGGTCCACCAGACTGTATATATGAAAGCGACCTTAACTCGTGTTTGTTGAACTGTACCTATCCTGAAGTGATCATCCACGTTGCCCGAGAACACGGCCCTGTAATCGTCCGGTCTCTGCAGATTGGATGGCTTGTCATCTGCCTCCTCTCCAAACTCGTCCTTGAACCTCTTCTTGCTGCTGACCACCATCTTCTTGCCTTTCGCCTCCAGCAGGCTGATGAGGGTCTGGACGACTTGCAGAGCTCTGCCTCGGAACGGAACGAGAATCAGGACCTGCAACAGTCAATACAAAAGAGCAGAAATGTGAAAAAACATTGAGATACTTTAACCCTTGTGACTTAGAAAAGCAGATATCATTAATGTACTGCACGATCTAAATAACCCTGAGGGAATCCAATGGACCATACTGCAGCTTCTGTGCAAAGAGCATCAACTAATGCAGCTTATTGTTAAATCAAACACAATGCAATAAGGGAGTTCCTCTCAGATCACTCATGCATTTCATAACGGCTGCAATTGATTCTGTTCAAGCAGAAATGTGATTTATTCTACTCACACACAGGCAGGGAGATTGCATACAGCAAGTAAAACTAAGGATTTCCCCAGTGTTGGCAAAGTTACTTTGAAATTATTTTGTGGCAATTGCATTATCCTTTGTAAGCACTCTCGCCCCACAGCAAGAGATTTCATGTTGGACTCCGGTTTGCGGCTCTTTTGTGTCAAGTTTGCATGTTCTCTGGGGATGCACAATAATATCTGAACTGATAAATTAGTGGAGAAATTATTCTGATGAAGTCAGATAAATTGAACTGATAATTGGTGGTATGCACCTATAAAGATTTTCTGCACATTTTCTGCTACTGCACTACATACTGGTATTACAATCCGCCATGAAAAACAAAGAAGTAGAAGAGCGAAACATTTTTCACCATGATGAAGAGGGATAACTTGCAAAACGTGGGGGAAGGATTCCAAGTGGAGAAAAACATCTTAATATAATTAATCTTAAAAGTCACCTGAAAAAACATGAATATGAAAAGGCAGTAGCTACCATTCCCACCAAAAAACAGTCTGTGCATTTCATTTATGCTACAGTACTCTTGGCATTTGAGACTAAAAAAGTAAAAAAAATATGCACTTTGGTGGAGTTTTAAAATGTTAAATGGGGCAAACATTATATATGGAGTACTTTACCTTGGGCCGGGTCAGTCCCTGGTCTCTGGGTTCGTCCTGTGGCTCAGCTCCAGCTTTTCCCTGAGTTTTCTGCTCCCTTAGCAGCGCGTTGTGAGCCAGGACCCGGGAGTTGGCCTTCAGTACGTGGTTGAGCACATGGAGGCTGTATACACTGCAGATCTGTGATCCCTGGTTCAGAGGACAGATCTCTGGGTAGTAGAGGTCTTTGTAGGAGCCCAAAAGACTTAACAGCTCGAGCTGCAGTGGGCTGATCTCCTCAGCCACCTCCTTAGGGTCTGACACCTGGTTCAGATTCTTCCACTGGGTCCCCAAAACTTTATGGAACACAGGTGGGTTTGCGTCTTTCTGTGAGCTGATGGATCCAAACTTCTCCAGGGGAGTGGTGCAGAGTAAAGAGCCCAACTTTGGCCACTAAATATGGAGGAAGGCAGAGATAGTAAAGCTTATTAACTGTATATAATTTATTCTAAAAAAACATGGTTGGTTAATTGTGATCTGAATACCGTGATCTGAGCCTTGGCTTTGCTGCCAGAGGTTATCTTCTGCACATCCTCTTCGTCAAGCTCTGTGTTCAAATGCTGCACAAACACGTCTGAAAAAACAGAAAAAAAACATACCTCAGTTGAATCATATTCTTTAACTTTTAACGCATCTCTTTTGAAGTTAATAAACAGGGAACGTAGTGTTTCATATTTGAAATAAACAGACTTCTTACCTTTGTCGTCGTCCTGCTCTGCTGTGGCTTCAATGTCTTCAGTGTCCTCTTGTCCTCCTTCGTCTGTGAAGTTCGTCTCCAGACAGAACTGGGACTCATGCTCCTTGTCAACGAACTCGTCTCCTGCCTCCTTCTCTTCTGTCTCCTCTCCTTCTTTTGCTTCAGTCAGAGCCTCATCTGCATCTACAGGTTCTTCTTCTCCCCCTTCATCTTCCTCACCAACCTCACTATCATCTCCAATTTCATCACTGTCCACTAGAATAAAAAAAGCACAAAAATATTCTATCAACTGCAATATGTTGACCTTAATTGTCTTCAGTGAGTCAATAAATAAACCAAACCTTCTTCAAGAAGCTCCTCTTCTTCTTCTTCTTCATCGTCAGCGCTCTCCTCTTCACTCTGGTCGTTACTGATTGGTTGGCTGAGAGTTGAAAGAAGCTTCTGATAGGCTGTTTTCTGCTTTGGTTCCTCCTCCTCCTCCTCCAGCTCCTCAGGCTCGACATCAGACTGTTCTGGGCTGTCTTGCTATAACAGAGGTGACGACAGTGTATCTGTTATTAGCAATATTATAATACTGGTATCAGTCAAATATGTAAAAACCGGAGTATGTTAGTCACTGGGTGGTCAAAAACTCCAAATCAGAACTTCATCTTTGCTCAGTGACAGTTGAAACAACAGTCAATCTAATGCTGCATAAATTAGATATGACGATTTTTAGCAACAGTGCTACTCACCAGGTCCAATATCTCAGTTCTTTCAGGTCTTGCACCGACTCTGTGACAAAACACAAAGGGAAATGTAGTCATTTAAACAACAAGCATCTTTTATAAGACTGCAAACGTGACTAATTAACAAGGGGCTTGGTCAAAAAAGACAAATAACATATTATATGTTGTATTTTTCATGTATTTTTATGCCTCTGTAAAGCACTCTGAATGCCTTACTATGCAACTGGTATTGTTGTACTTTTCTGCTAATGGTCACTTTGCTAATAAACAGGCCATTATGTATAGTTAGAGCCACATTGGGCATTAGCAATGTGACTTTTTTTTTTAACCTGTCATCTTCATAAGCTTTCTCAGTTCGGTATTATTTGTATTATTATTTTTGCATATTAACTGGTCGAAATAAACCAAAGCATCTCTAAAAAAAAGAACAAACTTCAATAACTAATACAGCAATTTATCAAGTATGTCTATAATGTTACGTGTTAGCCATTTAGCATCATGTTTTTACTAATAAAACATATCTAGCTAGCTGAGAATATGCCACTGTGCAGTCTGAGTGTAACTTAGCTAGTTGGCTAACATAAAAGTAGCTTCGTTATTTCTTTAAGACAGTCCGGAGTTTGCTGTGTTGCTTACACATCATGAAACGGATGCTCCTCTCCAAAGTCCTTCAAGTGTTTCTTCTGTTTTTTGGTTAAATTTGTGAAAAGCTGCTTATTATTCTGCCTTCTTTTCCCCATGTTGACACTGTGCTACACGTGCGGGTCTTCAGCTTCTTCGGTGGTGGTAAATCAGTAGCTGCATCACCGCCACCTACAGGTCTGGGGTGGAATTACAGGTCCACACTTGCATCCTTACCTGAAAGAATTAGATAGATAGATTATTTGTATTCCATTTGCCTATAATCAACAAATAAATTAAATTGACTAATTACTCATTAAGAAATTACTTAATTAAAACTCAGAATACCATAGTAAAACATAACATACCTTAAATGTAAATACAGACATATAGTATGACTGGACATCCCATTGTTTGTGTGCTAAATAATCATGCATTTGAATAAACATAGCCTACTTTTTCACAAATTCCTCAGTAAATCTGCAGTGCAACACATCTGCTCGCTGTCTGCTGTGATGCTGCAGCAGTTCAAGAGTTTTTCTGGTGCCCCAGGCAGAAAAATCTCCTGGGTCCCTTTGAGCAGCAAGGTGACAGATGAATCTTGATTTATGGATTTGGATGATGGATTTGTCAGGGAGGCAGAAAGAGGGAAAAGTATTGACATGTTTGGAGTAAGAGTGACAATATATATTAAAAAATATTTATGATTGTGTAATTTGATGGCCGCATAGACCTATTGTAATCACCTGCTGTATCGTTAACCCCTTGACACTAATAATGACAATAATTACACTTTTTGGGAAAATCACCATTGTCGTTGTTTTACTTTTTTCACCTGTGAAAGCAAACTCAGTTACTAATTAAAGTTTTAATGTAATATTCTGGAGTGGTTTTTGACCCCAAAACCCCTAATTCTCATTAAAAGGGGGTAGAGTGATATGGAGGTAATACACAACATCAATACTTTTTAAAAATGTTGTACAGCCATATCAATATAATTAAACATTGCAGCAAGTCTGTAGCCATGTGATCACTTATTCTTCCATCAGAGACAGACAGGGGTAATGGGAGGTTATCTGTAGCGCTTTAACAGTAACAGGTCTGGTGTCTATCTGCTGTTTGAACTAACCTTAATCAATTATTGAACAACACGGTAATATCAATTTACTGTTTGCCTGTTTTAGCTGTTACCATGGCAGAAGCTCATGTATTATTAACTGTTTGGGTGTCTAGTTTTTGTACTCGGGGTATTTTCAGCCCATTTTGACACATCAATGGGGATTTTATTGTTTGATAATTGCCTCCCAGTATGGCTATAAGCTGAAAGAGCGCGTCTGGCTTTTCTGAATGAAACATGTAAGACAATCTTGCGTTTCAATGGAGGAGCCGAGAGTGAAACAGGAGAAAGAAAAGACTGGGAAAACAGTTCGGTTTAGAGTAGCATCTGCCAACAGCGGCCGGGTCCTGACGGAGGTGTTCAAGGATGAAGCGGCCTGGTGCGGCTCCGTGTCGGACTCGGTGGACTCTGACTGCACCAGCAGCCCAGAGGCCGAGCAGGGGAGCCCGCCGCCCGGCAGCGAGGCCAACAGCCACCTGAACGGCCTGGTGGGGGAGGATCCGGTGGACGGCTGTGAACATGACGACCTGCTTTTGTACGCCAGTGCCAAGAGAGAGATGCTCTTCAGCAACAAACGGATCAATATCTGCAGCAAGAATGGGACCATACGAGGAGTGAGGAACAAAGTGAGCGCGGGCCAGGAGCTCTTCAACAACCTCTCCAACATGTACTCTGTAAGTAGCTCTGGGACTGAATGTTGCTGCAGGTTCTGCGGTCAGATCAAGCAAGAAAAGGCAATTTAAGGCTGTTTTTTCCATGCATGTTGCTATCGCAGAAACCCTATAAAAAGTATTAACCAGATCCCTTACTGAAGTAAAAGTACAAATTCCACACTGTGGAATGACTCCACTACAAGTACAAATCCTGCATTCATAATTTACTTGAGTAAAAGTACAACATTTCAGCATCAAAATGTTCTTAAAGTATCAAAAGTACTCATTTTGCAGAATGGCCCCACTCAGATTATCAAATATATTATTAGATTATTATTATTGATGCATTTATGTAAGCAGCATTTAAATTTTCTCAAGGTTTCTCATTTGACCTACTTAATATATTGCTGAGGTTTAATTTAAAGAAAAATCACTTTAAATTGATCACGTAGTTCATGTTTTAATTAATAATAATAATAATAATTTCATTAAAAAATTTATTTCAAATCTTGACCTGTGAAGTAACTAAAACTGTCAGCTACATGTAGTAAGAAGTTCAATATCTGCCTTAAAATAAAGTATAAAGTTACATTAAATGAAAAATAAATAAAAGCACAAGTACCTCAGAATTATACTTAAGTACAGGGTTTGAGTAAATGTACTTAGTTACATTCCAGCACTGGAATTAACTTTGGTGCTTCTTCTGTCGTAACCTGAATGATCTATCTATCTTTCTTTCCCTTTAAGGGTTCCCTTCGTCACCAGAAAAGGAGACCCTGGGAGAAGCAGTAAACAGTCTGGATGAAATAGACCCTGTGGCTGAGGACGGTCAGGATCATCATTGGATTTACAAGTATTTGGTGAAAAAGAACTCGTCCGTCTTCTGTTATGACTTCTATAACTTAAGGACTTTAGCTTTGTAGTCCAGGCTGCTCTTTGATTTAGACAAACCTCCCTGATAAGGATTTAAAATAAGATATAAAACTCACTTTAATGTAGTTGTACACTCACAGGTCACTTTATTAGTGAGCAAGGTGTACCTAATAAAGTGGCAGTGTGGTCTTCTGCTGCTTCAAGGTTGGATGTGTTGTTCAGAGACGATCTTCTGCATACTTTGGTTGTAACGAGTGGTTATTTGAGTTACTGTTGAACCAGTCTGGCCCTTCTCCTTTGACCTCTGACCTCTGGCATCAACAAGGCACTTGGCTCACTGGATATTTCCTCTTTTTTAGACCATTCTCTGTTTGTGAAACACTCAGATCAGCCCGTCTGGCACTAACAACCACGCCACATTCAAAGTAACTTAAATCACTTTTCTTCCTCAGTTTGAACGTCAGCAGCTCGTCTTCATCATGTCTACATGTAAAAATGCATTGAGTTACTGCCATGTGATTGGCTGATTCAATACATGCATTAACTAGCAGTTGCACAGGTGTACCTAATAAAGTGGCCGGTGAGTGTAAGCACATACAATATATCATCGTTTTAAGTTCATCGTTTGAAACAAATAAATGATTTCTAAATGTATCAAACAAGTAAACATGTCTAACAGGTTTTTATTCATTTATTCATACTGCAAAACTAAACTAAAGACAAGCAAGCTGTAATTAAAGTTAAACTAAGTTTCTGTAAAGATTTTTGTATTTTTTGTAAGATGTATAATTGTAACCCAGCATTTCATATGATTTTGATATTTGGTGAAGTTGAATTATGTCATCACGCATGTTTTATAAGTGTTTGTTTTTTAAACTATGTCCAGATTTGATGTGATTCATCATATTACCTGTATTCCATAATTACACATTTAAACTGTAACTCTATAATCCTCCCTTTGTTTTATCACGTGGATATTTACTTAGTTCTTCTTCTGTTGCAGCAGATTTTATGTTTGGTTTCTGGAAACAGTCTCTGCCTTGTTCATTCACATTTAATAAATACTTACAAAAGTTTTCATACTGTGGAACATTACTAGTGTAACTGTTTTTCATATGTAATTACGGCAACTCTAAATCAGTGATGGATATACTGTAGTTCTATTTCTTCATAATTACTAGATTCGCCAGATATATTGTTTGACAGCTATTAATTAATACAATTATTTTAATTATATTATATTTTTTTTATTGCAGAAAGGACCCTCTCGGATTGAAATATTCCAAATATATTATCATTGCATTTATGTAAGCAGCATTTAAATTTTCTTGAGGTATAGGCTCATTTTAACTACTATTACTACTATGTATAATAATAATAATAATAATAATAATAATAGTAATAATAATAATAATAATAATTTAATTTAATT
>CAFUXE010000373.1:185210-200868 GCA_903364295.1 Serranus cabrilla | reverse complement strand
TCAGTTTTATGTTTGAGAATATAGCAATGTGGATGGCTACACAGAGCGGTGCACAATCCACATCAAAAATGGCACAAAAAACAACATCGGCCACCGTACCAGTTATCGATTAATCCTCCCCCTCTAAAACCAGTACTGGCACTGGTCTCAAAAATCCCATGTCGGTCAGGCTCTTATAATTACAACTGCATACTTTAAGAGTGAGTTTTAAACGTGGACTTTCCCTTTAAATGACAGATTTATGCAACAACATCTCACCGTACACCTGCCTGCCTCAGTCAGCACCGCGGACAGCGACAGCGGCACCGTCACCTCCTGCACACACACATAAACACACACACACAAACACAGCAGCTCAGAGGGGCAGGGCATGTTCATTTTGTAATGACTACCAGCTAATACAGCATTATCAACGATCATGTTACTGCGGCACTGACAGCTAAACAGCAGAGGGCAGGATGCGGGTTTTCCTATAGACACCCCCTCGTTTTTTCCCTTTTTTTATTTTATTTTTTTTAGTTTCCCAGCCACCGGAAAAATCAGGTTTTTTTTTATTTTTGCTTCACCGATCAACATGCTTCCCCTCCTCGCCTCGCCTCGGGTGGAGTAGTGGCTCTAAATGAGAACAGATGTGATGCACGTCTGGCGAGTATCTCGTCTTGGTTAAAGGGTCTCTGCAGAGCAAAGGTAGAGAAATCTCTTCCTCTTCCTATACTCCACGCCCTGTCATCATTATTATTATCATCAGAAGCTGCTCAGCACCATGTCCCCTCCAGCATCGGCTGCGACTGCCACTGAAAGCAGCACCACCACCGTTTTCGAGGAGGACACCAGAGAGGAGGTATTATTTTTAGCATCTCTTACATGAGCTTTTTCTCTCATGTTTTGTGTATGTATGTGTGAGAGATCTTGGTGCAGGGCTTTAATGGATCCATGTGCACAGTGAGTACTGCAAACACTGCAGGTGGATTATTTGACCAATAATATCACTGGTTGCAGGTTGACATGGGGGGATTTCTACGATCTTGCAGCCCGCAATAATAATTTCAGAGTAAAATGGTTGCACACGTGACAGGTAAACCCAGAGTCTCTACCTGTCGTTCATGTGCTGTAGTGAACCAGAGCTCCTCAGCACTTCAGCACAAAAAAAAAATGGCATGAAAATGAGATAACTTTCTTGTTATTCACTGTCTTTGCAAGGGAATATCTTTCTTTATGATTCAGGATTTCAGGCATAATGACACAATCATTATTATAAAATAAAATGAAATAAAAATAGTACCACCACAGCAATGATAGTACATGACAGAACAGAGAAAATATAGCAGTAATAATATATTTCTACCATCAGGGTGTTAATACAATGGTTTGTTCATTCTGTTTAAAAAAAATCCTTACTGTGCTAAGATGTTGCAGTAATCAATAAGCAGTGATGCACTGCAACAAGCAACATTTAACTTTAACATTTGACTGTTTTTTATGCAACTTTTTAGTTATAGCATGGATCCATTATTATTATTATATTATTATTCATATAGATTTTTATATTTTATTTAGTCATCTCTTTTTTTTACATTTATATTTTCAGTTGATTATTATTATATATACAGAAAATGGTTACTATGACACTTTTTTGTTTTCTTTGACATTTTTCAATATATGCCTGATGTCAATATGTAATAGTGTTAAATAATCATAATCTGATGGTATAATATTCATATATTATCATTCCTTATTTTATATTATTATTTTTTATATTATTTTATTTTGTCTTCATTCTGTTGTTTGACATTGTTATTGTTATTATTATTTTATTATTCATTTATTTTAGCCTTACTGTATTTTTATTTGCCCAATCATTCCGTCATGTTTAATTTTTCTGATACCTTATTTATCTTAATGTAGGTTTTGATATTTTATATTTATTAAGAAAAACAAACAAACAAACAAACAAACATCACCCTGTTCAGATACTTGAATACTGTGAATAATTCTTCACAATAATGATATTTCAAACAAATAATAATATGGTAATCTTGATATTGATTGAAATAACCACGATTTTATCATAATCAAGCAGTCGTGGTACAGAATAGTGACATCCTTATGCAGTGCAGTTCAGTTTTCAACAGTTTTTTTTATCACTTCCTCTTTCTCCTGTTTGTGCTTTCACTCAACAGCAAAGACCCCTGAAGCAATCCCTGAGCAAGTCCCTGTGCCGGGAGAGTTTCTGGAAATGCCTGCTCCTGTCTGTCCTCATGTACGGCTGCATGGGAGCCATGGTTTGGTGTCACGTCACCAAGGTGACCCGCCTCACCTTTGACAGTGCCTTCAAAGGGAAGTCCATGATGTACCATGACAGTCCCTGCTCCGACGGCTACATCTACATCCCCCTGGCTCTCCTGGGCATGCTCTACTTGGTCTATCTCGTGGAGTGCTGGCACTGTCACGTGAAGAACGAGCTGCAGCACAAAGTGGACGTGGAGGGCATCTGTGAGCGCATCCAGAGGATGCAGCAGGCCAAACCCTGCATCTGGTGGAAGGCCATCAGCTACCACTACGTCCGCCGCACAAGACAAGTCACGCGCTACCGCAACGGAGACGCTTACACGAGCACGCAGGTGTACCACGAGCGCGTCAACACCCATGTGGCGGAGGCGGAGTTTGACTACGGTCACTGCGGTGTCAAAGATGTCTCCAAACAGCTGCTGGGCCTGGAGAAGTCGGCTCTCACCAAGATGCGGTTCACCAAGTGCTTTAGTTTCGCCAATGTAGAGTCAGAGAACTCCTACCTCACACAGCGAGCGAGGTTTTTCACTGACAACGAGGGCCTTGATGACTACATGGAGGCCAGGGAGGGCATGCACCTGAAGAACATCGACCTGAAGGAGTACGTGATGGTGATGTCCGACCCGGAGCACCACCCCTGGTACCTGTCCCACTACGTCTTCTGGTTCGCCTCGTTCCTCACCTTCTCCTGGCCTCTCAGAGTCTTCACAGAGTATCACACCGCATACGTCCACTATCGCGTCGAGAAGCTCTTTGGGCACGATTACCTCCCTGTGACCCCTTGTGATGATCGGCCATATTGGCGCCGCATCCCTCGTGTAAACACCATCGACAGCACAGAACTGGAATGGCACATTCGGTCCAACCAGCAGCTGGTTCCCAGTTACTCAGAGGCCGGCCTGATGGATCTGGCCCAGTGCCCGACCAGCTTCAACGGGATCCGTCAGAATTGCGAGCGCTGCCACAGAGCCATCAGCTGCTCCTCTGTGTTCTCCAGGAGCGCCCTCAGCATCTGCACCGGCGCCAGCTCCCGTATCCCCTTCAGCGGCAGCCGCTTCTCCCTGGCGCGGCGCTACGGCTCCCAACGCAGCTGCTTCTGGAGGAGCGGCAGCCTGGACGACCAGGAGAGTCCCAGCGAGAACACCCGCTGCCTGTCAGAGCGCCTCGCCACAGATGACGAGGAACCGCCAGACTACGAAGACGCACTCTGCTACCCAGTGCTCATCGTCCACTGTAGCGAGAATTGCCACAACCACAGGTCTTTTCACAGAAATGGATCCTGTGTGGAGACTTCTTTATGACTATGCAGTCACTGACTAGACACAGTGGCGTCCCTGTAGCATAAAAACACTTTGGACATCCCAAACCGAGTGTGTAAACAATGTGAGAAACACAGATTCATGTCGTGAAATCTGAAACAAATGTCTGAATCCTGAATGCGTGACTCACCACAGCAATAACAGTGATTAGTGTGCGATGGTGTGAACCCACTGGGATACATGGATGAATTTCAGCTGCCTGGCTTCCAGTGAAAACCAAGCAGACAAAGACTGTTACAGTGTGCATCATTGCCATAGCTTTCAAGGTCTCGTATGTGCAGTTACCTCAGAAGACCTTTTTGCAGAAGCCACGGACACGATGGGCAGGTTTAAACATGTCATTCATTCAGTGAAATCTCAGAAACACATCAGAGCAATAACTGTGAAGACAAACACCATCTCAAGTGAAGAAGTACAAGGAGGAACATCAGTGAAATGCATGTGTGTGTGTGTGTGACGAAGAGACAGCGGCCAACATGAAAAACCTCCGATCCAGAAGAGACGAAGGATCTCTCGGATACTCTCACTTACTGTTAAACCGATGTATGGTGTTTGTAATTTTACATTACTTATGTCAAGTGTTGTAATTTTACTTTTTCAAGTAACTACTGTTTTTTAATCAACACGCCTCATGTATTTCTACTTCAGTTAGCCTTTTGGAAACTGCAGAAACAGGTATAAACTTTATATTACTTTACATATTATTATGTGTTGATGGACAGTCTAACTAACCCTTTCTCCTGTACGGCTGTTTTTGGTCTATAAAGGTGCGTAAATTCTGAAAAATGTAAATGAGTGTTTCCCAAAGCCCAGGATTACATCTTCTTCTTGTTTTGTCCACAAATAAATTCAGTTTGCTCTTGTAGAGGAGGAAAGAAACCAGAATATATGCACATCTAAGACGCTTGAATCTGGTTTAACTGTAATTGTAGCTTCTTCTACAATGGATGTCTCCTGATTTGACTGCTGACTGTTGGTGCGATATGGCAGCTCCAGAGGGAAACTTACCTTTCTAATGGATGATGTTGATGTTTACAGTTGATGTTTTTGCAACATTTTGTCCTCCAAGTTTCCGCTCTAGATGTTGGAATTATCTAAATGTGAGGCTCACGTCACAGCTTGGATATCTGTAAGGGAACAAGGGGCAGAAAAAAACTTTTAACCCTCTGTTGCATGATGTAAACAATTTATCTAATTTTTATCTAAAAGGCACAACAGCAGGAAATCCTACTTGCATTTCCCTTTTTCCATTTAAACATTTGATCACGTCATGTTAATTCATGCAATAGAGGGTTAACATTGTTGTACAGAGAATATTTATTATAACACCAGATTTGTCTTGACTGACCCAGAAAAGTGGAAAATGTTTGGTACTCATCATATCGGCATTCACCGTGACAAACTACAACATGTTATAAAAAAAATCAATCATCCATGAAATATTAGGCGAGTATGTTTTATCTTATATTAAACTTTTTTAAAATTTACTGCCACGAAAGGAAGCTGCCGGCAACTGTGGTAAAAACAAACACATTTCCGTGTCATTCCATTAATGTTGTGGTCAGAAAAGACAAGGAACGGTTTACATTGAGTCTACGACACACATGAACAGGCGGACGTCACATCACCATCTGTGTGAATTAACTGCAAAAAGATCATAAACCCATGCTCAAATCTGCATGAAGAATACAATTTGTTAATAACATACATGAATGTAAACCACCAGCATATATTATACTGTATGATATGTCCATTTTGTGTCTATAGTAAAAGAATATTCATTCACTTTTTAACTGTAAAATGGTGATTTCACAGTCTAGTGTGTATTGAATGTGCTGCTAGCACACACAACATGTTTGCTAAAGAGACTTTGGATGTTGATTTATCTAAAGGAAGCCTGACTCTTCTGAAGCAGATATGCAAGGATGTAAATGCACTTATGTTTACACATCATACAGACTTTATAAAACCGACTTTTTTACAACATCTAACAGGAACATATTGTATGCATCCTAGCAAATAACATTGTGTTCTTACATTGTTTTCAATAATGTGGTGACACCAGTATTATGCACTTGAAGTGACACTAGACATTATGAATTGTAGTGAAGCTGAATGTTGATGTAAATTCCCTGAAAATAATAAAGTATTCAAGCTGATATACTGACAAAAAACAATACAAGACCACTTAAAGCTTCTTGTAAAATGTAAAAAAAAAATGTTCTTGTTGTCATTATAACCAAATGGGCTGTATAAATAACTTGATTACCTTTTAAAATATGTATTCAAATTGATCTTATGCTGGAAAAATAAAAGTTGCAATAAATGTTCGGGGCACACCCATGTATATTTAAAAAAATGTTGCTGGCTTGGATCCTCAGACATTTTTGTAGTATTTTTGTTTGTTTTAGGTGTTTTTTCATAGCATACATTTTGACATGTCACAGTAAAGAACCTCACAGGTGTTAATAATAACATTAACGATCATTTTTTAATGTTATTTGTGCTTTTCGTACTATAACAAGTCAGAATGTGTGCTGTGGAAAAGACCCATAACAAACTGAATATGTTTAAATACTGTATTTTAATGCCAGGCAGAGCCTATTTATTATTTGTATTATAATTAAAGTTTCTTATATCCAGTATATATACATCACACTTTATATTCCTGTTGTCGTACTCTTACTTCCTTTGTAAAAACACGGCAAATGAACATTACAAATATTGTTTAAAATACATTTGAAGAAGAAGAAGAAGAAGAGTCATTCTCCTCCCGTCCTGTAGGGGGCAGCACATTTACACTGCTGCTAAACAAGTAACCCATCAAAAGTAGCGAGGCGTTACTGTAACCAGCTATGAAAGGTTATTCCATAGGTGAGTGGACTTCCTAAACATTATTGTGTCTTTGTAACTTCATATGTAGCAGTTAACAACAAAGTAAAAGCGGATACAGTGTTTCTAGGTTAGCATGCTGCTGGTGTGTCGCACATGGAGTGAAATAGTGATTCAGTAACGAGCTCACTGCAGGAAAGTAAAGCTAGCTAGCTGTATCTGCTTCAGCCTCGTTTCCAAAAATGTCAAACTCAGTCAAGCAAAGACACATCCTCTCTGTAAATGTAATCAAACAGCGACTAATTGTTATGAAAAACAACATACAGTCTTCTTCAGGTAAGGCAGTGCGACCTTCCAGAAATGTTTACTGTCGGTTAGCGTCAACTATAAGCATAAAAACATCACCTCTGAAGATAAATAAACATGATGTAACATAAAAAGTAAAGCCGAGGTTTGTGCCCAGCGTATTTAAATTGGTATACGGAATAATCGTATAATAATATTTTATGTAAAAATGAACGAATATTAGAAGAGCTACACAAACCGGAACTAGAAATAAACGGGCTTTTATTTTGCTAAATTACAATTGTGTCAATAATACCTCTTAATACCTGCATAGCGCATGAAATGCAGCTCCAAGTGCTTCACAGAATGGCATTAAAAAGAAAACACAATAAATATAAATGAAATGTTTAAATAAAAGCAAATAAATTATATTAAGAATCTATGTAATCTTTAAAGACCATTTTCTCAAAATTAGTTTTTCCTCGTGCTCTGAGCCATAAATCTCAAATTTAGCGACACTTACAAACACCAAATTTACCAGTTTTATTCCAAACCATAATCTGGTTAAAAAGATTTGTCTATATGTCGTTCATACCATGATTTATAGAACATTTTGTTCCCAAAAACATGACGAAAATATTTGTTTATAGCGTTTGACAGTATTTTCTGATTCATGAAATGATAGATCTAAAAATTTCCTTCTGTAACTTTATAACTAACATATATTTAAAAAATTTGCTTTTTCAGATGTTCAGATTTAAGTCCTGGAAATATATGCAAATTAGCACTTATTTAATGAGTTCGCACCTCAATTGTGATCCAATTACACTGTTCACCTGTAGTGAGATCAGCCATTCAGTATAATGCTTCCTAACCATCCCTGTTTTTCTAGTGACTGGGTTGAGTGCCAACATGCAGAGTTTGGTGGTGCAGGCACTTGCCATGAGGCAGCTCGGAAGGTTGAATCCCCGCCACCTGCTGGCTGCTGGATATGGACTGAGGCAGACTGAATGGTGTCCCAGGACCATCCACACACGCCAGCTGTGGGGCTGCTCGACTTTCCCCGCTCTCGGCTGCCACAGGCCCTCCCTCCGGGGCAGAGACGCTGTACGGGGCTGGTCTGTCCATCACCTGAGGTTTAAAAGCAACAAGAAGAAAGGTGCAGCGAGGACAGCACAGGACGAGGAGGACGAGAAAGACCCAGAGGACAGTGATTATGAAGATGAGGTGAATGCGGATCCAGATCTACCAAAGGACTATAAAGACATGGAGAAATATGTGCAGTCCTATCGCTATGATGTCATAATGAAAGCTGGCCTGGACATAGCACGAAGGTGAGTCACGTGAATGAAATGTTTTCTTTGTATCTGGCTAAATGTGAAGAAACAAATGCAGTTTTTCCAAATAAACATTTATCAACCAATAAATGCTGTCCAGGCTCAATCAGATTTAGTTTTTCTACGGGAGTCATGGTTTTAGTTTCTGATGCTGGCAGTGACTTTTTGTTTCAGTATCACAGGAATAACTGATTACTGGTATTGCTTGTCAATAGCAGGACTTTTAAAGGTGCTGTGAATGACATCCAGATCATTAGCCTAATATAGCTACACACAGCTATTTACTATTAAGAGTAATACTCAAAGCAACTTCCAGGCTGTTGTTGCTCCACCACTGTGGGGGTGTTTGGAAAATTCAACTTGACCTGCCGGTGTCAACATGTTTCCCACAGATTTAGATTCTATTTATGGTGGTAGCTGACCAGCGGGAACGAAAGGTTAGTTTGACTGTGAAGGTTGAGTTTTCTCTTTGAATTACCAAAAGGAGCTTCAAAATACAGAACTGGTCAATTAGTATGCACTGTAACAGTGCGCCACCGGGTCGTTATGTTAATCGATATACAGAGAATAATGAGAAACAATGAAAGCTTACTCAATACTTTGCAGTGTAAAGATCAGAGAACACGTCGGCTCTTTCCTCCTAACAAAGATGGCAGAGATCTCGCGTCCTGACCAGAGGATGAAGTCATGCTCCCTCTGTGGCTGCTGTAACCTGAGCTTCACTGTTCTCTGTTGTGGTTTATCAGTGCATGTGGCTACCCAGTGTGTTGAAAAGTGATGCGGAGAGATCCTGACCTGAAGCGTCAGTATGTGAAGGGGGAATCTGAACCATAGATGTGCTCTGAATGTCCTTCACAGCACTTTTAACCTCTTTCCTTTTTCACAGTGTAGACTAACTGTGTTTTGTCTTACAACAGTAAAATTGAGGACGCCTTCTATGACAGCAAGCTCCGGCTAAATGGACAGAAACTCATCAAGAAAAGTAAAACGGTGAGTCATGTTTAACGTCAAGTTACATATTCCAGCTCTTAATTCTCAGTCTTTTCACTTGCGTCTCTCACCTCAAATCTCATTCGTTCCTCATGTAGGTGAAAGTTGGGGACACCTTGGACTTGGTTCTGTCAGAGGATAAAGAAGCAAACACAGTTAAACTGATGAGAGTCATCCTCCGGAAGGATCCCGGGGAATCCAGTAACAGTGACAGGTATAAAGTTTCCCTAAGGCGCTGGAAATGTATAGAACTTCCCAGAGACGAGGCTCTGAAGTCATGAGCTTGAACAGGAGCGTGACGACTGGAATACACTCGCAGAAGTCAATGCCATCAAATGATGCGTTTAAGTGGCATGTGAGAATTGGATCTTGCATGGATTACAGAGTTGTAATATAAAGTGTTCAGTGTTTGTAGATATTAAGCAGTGGGTTAGGAGAGTGTTCACCTCTCCTCAATACACTGAGACTCCTCCAATAAAGTTGCACTTTGACATTTTGAGATTGTGTCATAATGAGTTGATTGATAAAGAGCATGACATTTTCTGGTTTTCATGAGAATCATTAAACTCACAATATGTCATTTCTGCCACTATGCCATCTCTCAGCCAAAACAATAATAACAGCATTGTGAAGTTTTGTAGCTTTATGGGAGTTTACACCATCAGTGTAGTTAGTTATTTGGTTCGGATTCCTTCAGTGTTTATTGTTCAGGAGGGTTTTTTTTTTTACCAAGAGCCGAATTAGCAGTTTTACGTCACAGATTTATGTTTTTCTGATGGACGCCATCAAGGGGCTACAGCTAACATTGTTCATCTGATAACTTCAGACGTCCCATGACTAAAATCCAGAGGTGGAAAAAGTATTTAGCTCCCTTACTGAAGTAAAAGTACTAATACCAAACAGAATTACTCCACTACAAGTAAAATCCTGCATCAAAATGTACTTAAAGTATCAAAAGTAAAAGTCTAAAGATCTAAAAAAACGTATCATTAAAATGCTGCTTAGAAATTAATACAAAAAAGTCAATATATTACTTTTTTATGACGGTTACACATTATGACGCTGAAATATGTGCAAAGGGGACATGACGCCACTGAAATGGATGATGGATGATTAACATCAGGATTTCCCTGCTTTTAAAATGGTTCACAACTCAACAAAACATAAAACAGACATATTAAAGTTTTAACTTTGTGGTATGTTTGGCTACTCCTAATATCTTTTCCATCATTCCCCATTGCATATTTTTTTATTAAGGCAAACATATAAATTATTATACTAATAATAATATACTGTTATATGCTCGTATCCAGGATGGAAAACAGTCCGGTCATATGTCATATTCATAATTGTGATTTTATTAGAAATAGGTTATCATGACCCATTGTCATGTTAAATTGTCTTTATAATATAAACTTCTATAAGAAGGCTTAACATAAGCACATTGTTATTAAAACAGTGGTGGCACAATGCTACATCAGTAACTGCAATGGAAATATATCACATTATTGTGATTCATTTCTATCCATAGAGCAAATATGTGATCTATGCTATTAGCTACTATCATTGTTATTGTTTTTAAGGCTACAACATTTATTAACAAAGTATGTTAGATAAGCTATGACAGTTTTGGCTTATAAATAGAAGCAGTTATAACTCTTTCTCCAACAATAGTAAGACTACATAAGCTACAACATCTACTGCTGTAGTCAAAGGTAAACCAAGAAGAGTACTGAAGAAACAGCTTGGCTTCATCCTACATAGGACAGTTTTCAAAAGGTTCAACGATGCGGTTTCAGCTTATATACTGTGCAATTAATTTTTTATTTCATCGGGTGTTGCCTAACTGGAAAGTACTGTAACTAGGACACAGTGCTCGACCTCTTGGCCTTCTTAAGAATGTCACACTTCTTGCGATTGGGGCGCCGGCAGCGTTCGTCGATGCTTGGCACACATTCGTAGTGCCAAACTTCCTCCATCTTATCCACAGGATACACCGCTTCCACGTAGTGACGGATCAGTCTGAGGCGGACAGGGTCGAGCTGCTTCTTGTTGCAGGCCCCTGAATGGTTGTACTGCAGCCGCAGGTTCTCCTGGGTGAAGAGCTCGGGGAAGAGGCGCACCAACAGGCGTGCCGCGAAGTTCCCAACAGAGAGACTCTGCTGCACGATTTCCCGTACCTCAGTGTCCGAGAGCAGGTAGAGAGACGGTACGGGGAAGTCGGGCTTGGATACAGTCAGTTCGTCCAGGGGAATTTTACAAAAGTCTTTGCTACTTTTCTCAGGAGGTAAAGAGGGAATATCTGGATCCTCCCTCATGCTTTCTGGGTTGAGCTGGTTGAGCTGGCAGAGAAAGTCCTGCTCCGACTCTTGACCGTACACTTTGCGCTGCTGCAGGTACGACCTCCTCTGCTCCGTGTCGCGCCTCCTGCACCTCTCGTCAAGCTTGCCGACAAATTCCAACATCCACACTCTGTCGTTCCTGGCGCGAGAGTAGACTAACTGCACGTAGTGACGGATGAGATTTACACGGACAGGGTCGAGCTGCTTCTTACCAAGAGAACCGCTGCAGTTGTACTGCTTCCGCGTGTTCTCGTGGGTGAAGAGCTCAGGGAACATAAGCACCAGCAGCCGAGAGGCAAAGTTCCCGATGGACAAGCTACATTCATAGTTGTTCTTCAGCTGCTCCCTGGACAAGAGGAACTCCTGGGGAACGGTAAAGTCAGGAAGAGGAATCTCCAGATTGTCAAAATCCACAGGTGTGAGCAGCGACTTTTTGGACTTGCGACTGGGCCTTTCATAGTCGCCCGCCTCTGGAACCTTAATAATAGAGACTTCTTCAGGGAGGCTGGCAAGGTCATAGCCCTCATCGTTGATATTGTCAGGTTCACTCCCATTGCCGTTACTGTGAGGACCCTCGAGTGCATCCTCCATGTGCTGGATGCACACCGGAAGCCAGCTGTCTTCAGGCACATCTGGAAAATTAGCCTCCATATACTTCCTTATAATTTCCATCTTGTCAGAGTCCAGAATGAGCTGCCCCACACTAGTGAAACTGCTAGAGCCTTCTGGCATTTTCCCCTCTTCGAAAACCTCAGGGAACAGACGGTGCATAAGAAAAATAACAAAATCCTCCGGGGAGGAGAACTCATCCAGCTCCTCCGTGGCTTCCGTATTGAAAGCGAGGTCTGACACGGCCAGGCTGCTCTGCTGGTTATCTAAAGAGATATGCTCCTCCTGGCCCTGCTCATTAATGAAACGGTAGGTCTGAGGATGCTCAGCTTTTATCCCAGCACCTGTGATTGTCTGCTTCCTGAGCAGCCGAGCACTCTCCATGTCCCTCTGCGCCCAGAAGCGATTAAACAAGTCATTAATCTGAAGAAGGCATTCTTCCTGCCAGACGCTGTTGTTCTTCACTGAAGGGTAGCATACCTCCACATAGTTACGGATCAGCTGCAGGTGCAGAGACTCCAGTGCTCTCTTGCTTGCTATGCATTCATGAGAGCACTCCCTGGTCTTAAACAGCTCCGGGAAGAGATGCACCAGCAGCCGACACCCAAGCTCCCCGGCGCTGGATGTCTGCTCCATCAGCTGATTTAATTCAGCACTCGTTAGCAGATATTCAGGAGGAGGCTGGAACTCCGTCACCATCTCAGCCGGCTTTATCTGCTTCTTGATTCGCATGACTTCAATGGTTAACAAGTCCACCTTGCTATGCAGTTGCGTCATGCTTGAATTGAGGGTATTGAGAATGAGAAACATTTTCTCGATCAGCGGATAGAGGCTAGAGTCCGTGGACGAAGCTTGCCCCAAAGCTTCTGTGGCGGGAAGGGTCTCCGACGGGCCGTTTTCCTCCGAACTTTGGAGCTTGGATGAGAGGAGGCTGCTGTAGCTGAGCTGATTCCCGGCTCCCTGGATGACCTGCTGCTCCAGACTTGGTGTGTTCCTCTTCTCTGAGATCCGGTGGGAGATGCTGAAGAGGGGCTTCCTGTAGGAGACTCTGGGTTTCTGCTGGACGTAATTCCTCTTCTCTCCAGTTGTGGTAAGGCAAAGAGGTTCCTGTCTCTCATCTATCAAGTGCTGCCTCATCTAGACAAAGAAGATAAGATTCAGAACACATACTGTAAAAGATTCTCTGCAGCCCCTTTCATAACAAGCTCTGTTGTCATTCCGCCTGAGGACATTCATACTTATTCTGCAACGGTGTAATATTGTCTGCGAGTTAACATTGCAATCCGTTAGTTCTGCATAACAGAGCAGCTCCGGTATGCATATAATAAGCGACTGCAGGGGCAACAATAAAGAAGAAGAACTGCCCGTCGTGCTGTTAATCGCTGTAGAGATCCTACAGACTCGAGCAAAGTTGTTCTGCATTTTGCTGAACATGATTTAATTTCTGTCAGGCTCAAGTGAGAAGCGTGTTTCTGATGATACGGCCCACTTTCTGTCTTATTACCCGAGAGTTCGTTGCACAAATAACGTCACAAATTCTCTGTCGCATTGATTCGGTCTCGCAAATTTAACGCTCCGAAAGGCGGTACCGAGCCGCGATCACTTGGTCCCTCCATGACACCTCTGGGACGTTCACACTGAAGGCGAAACGTCACAGAAGCGTAAATATCGCAGCTTCAAACGACAGTTTTGAAAGGGGCTCATAAGACAAACAGGATGTCCAAATGAACCATGGTGTATACTAATGTTTTAGTATGTTTATCACGCTCAGAAGTTGGCTTACCTCGCCAGAGACTCTGGCTCTCTTGCTGCTGGTGGACTGGTTAGTATAAGAGCCCGTCTCTGCAGAGGGCCGTTTCCCAGCCTCGGTGGCTCCAGGAGATCCTCCTCCTCCTCCTGCAGGTGGCTCGCAAATAGCAAAGTCGTCCGATTCCTCCTTAACGTCCTCGACATGCTCGTGTTCTGCAAATCATGATTTTCTTTGTTAATATGGCTCTTTTTTTGGTTCATGTTTATAAATTCACATGGAAGTTATTAATGTAAAAATAGCTTTTTGTAGTTCCTTTTTCCACCTCTGTATTAGTGTTGAATATTAAAGGAGACATACTGTGTTCTTTTTCAGGTTCATGCCTCTATATCAGGTTTCTACTCGAACATGTTTCCACGGTTTAAACATTTTCATCAAACTCTCTGTCTGAATATACCCATATATATACCCCTCTGTCTTTTTTCTAATAATAAGTTAGTGGGAATTTCTACTGTTGCAAGTACACATATACACAGTACAACAGTTACCTTTCTCAAGCATTGCTTCATCTGAAACTTCTCCATGCTCAGAGGAATTCATAGCCTGGAAAAATAAATCACAAACATAGGAAGTCATTAAAAGTCTGTCTAATATACATCAGAGCATTATATGAAATAAATTCCAATATTTGTCCAACTTTACGAAACCAGAAACACATGCATACTAGTTATGCATAGCTGTGTGAACACATTTATAAATTCCAAACTAGTTAAACTTTAAATAATAAGTATAATATGTGGTAGCTGGTATACTACAGTTTAGACAGACAGCATGTGATCAGCTGTAGCCAAACACAATAATTGGCTGTGCTTAAGCTCGCCAAGCTGGTTAGACTGATCAAATCTGGTGTAATGCCAACTTGTTTGCTTATACAACGAAAAACTAGGTGCAGAAATTCACCAGTTCTAGGTTGTGAATATATATATTTATTGTTTGTTTGTCAGACAAGATGTTTGACATCTCACTGGACCTTGAGATCTTGTGATGGATGTTTTTCACTATTTTCTTACATTTTATGGACTGAATGCTGAACTAAAAAAAGGAAATGACAGTGAAAGTTGCAGCCCAAAGTGCCAGAAATATTCAAAACCAACTACAGTACTGGAAATAAAATGTTTTTAAAAATGATTGACGGATGCAAACAAATAGCACGTGCACACTTTTAGTTTAATTATAGTTTGAAATTATAGTGTGTGGACACCTTTATAAATTCCAAACTATAGTTATAATTTAAATAATTAAAATAATAAGTGGTAGCTGGTATGCTACCGTTATGACAGACAGCATGTGATCAGCTGCAGCCAAACACATTAAGTGGTCGTGCTTAAGCTTGGCAAACAGGTCAGGCTGATAATATCTAGTGTTATGCCAACTCATTTCCTTTTACAAAGAAAAACTAGGTGCATTTATTTATTTATCTATTTGCCAGGGACTCCACTAGCTCTCCTCCAGCCTTTATTAAGCAGCTACTTCCTCATTCTTCCGCCCATGAACCCTTGAACCAAAACACAAGTCAAATCAGCTGAGCGAACGGGACCCTTGACAAAGCGCAGTCACTAACTTGTCATTTTAACAACAACACGGGGACATTGGGAACACCAATGCACGGCGTTGTTACAGTAGTGCCACATTTTTATATGTGAATTTTAATGACGCGGCAATGTTTGCGTGGACGAGTCCCCCCACCTCCTGCTCTGACTCTTCTTAAATTAACGGTTAAACGCGCGTGACCCGGCGGTTTGAGCTCACCTTTACGAGTCCCTGCAATCCTGGAGGACTGTTAGCGACGTGTTGGACATGTCTGCGGACTATCACGGCTGCTACATTAGCAGGTAACTGTTGTTCTTG
>CAFUXE010000373.1:164033-181016 GCA_903364295.1 Serranus cabrilla | reverse complement strand
CTGTGTGTGTGTGTGTGTGTGTGTGTGTGTGTGTAATGGAATCTGTGCTGACCGACTCTCTCCACTGGACCCTGCTGTAATTACAGCACTCATCGTCTGGGCCGGGCACACTAGACCCGCTGTTACCCACTTCATGTTTTGCATGTAAACTTATCGTCTTGCCAACTCCTGCTTTCATGATACCCAAGACTCTCAAACTGGGAACTGTAAGCAAACACAGGGTCGGGTTTCTGCTGTGCACGACATAAAGCTCGTCGGCCTGCTCTTCATTTGGGCCACGCGGGAGATATCGGGAAGATTAATGCTGGCAGTGGCAATGTTGTCAAGGAAGAAAAAAGAGGCAAAAGTTTCTGTTCTACATTAAACATTTAGCTCGAAGAACTGTTTCCCTCTTTATGTCGAAAACAAAAAACTCATCCCATCAAGTCCTCTTCTGCAGCGCTTGGCTGATTTCGACTGAGCAACAGTTTCACTGCCTGAGCCAGACTGAAAAAGTTCTGTTTAGTAACTATATTTGTCATTCTGGCTGTGCCCCAGCATCCTTCCATGTTTGGTCCTTTTAACTTTCCATGTAACTTTCCTCATGTCTCCTCACGGCGAGGATAAATATTGCATGAAGAGCCGGAGGCTTTGCCTGGCACATGCTGTACCTCGCTGTACCCAGGAAGCCCAGGCAGCGGAAACCAAAACAGTGGAGGAAGTGGACAGACAGGAGCTTGTTTTTCAAATAGTTCACTCCACAGCATCTTTTGCACTTCAGACCATCGCGCCCCCTCCCCCCTCATACATCCCTCTGTTCCCTCCACACCTCTGCTGCTCTGCCACGCGCACAAATATTCCTGTTTAGATACGTATGACCGACATGCAAACAAGTAAAAAATAGCACTACTCAAACTTTCACAGTTTTCTTTCCTTGAATGCAGCTGTTAAGTTGTGCAGAAGCTTTTTTTGGGCAAACCATTCACTAAAGACTAAGAGCCAAGCATGAGAGTTTTTACTGCACAGCAGTTAAAAGGACAGTTCAAAAATACACATTTTTTTTATAATCGGAGATATTGGCTGTAGAGATGTCTGCCTTCTCGGATATAATATAATAACTATATGGCTTTATAGCAGTTTCACGTAGGAACTATTTTCCCTCTAGTACAGTTATTACAAGGAACTGGCACAACGAGGTCTGTGGATAATCTTGAGTAAAACAAAGAGTCATTACTGTTGAGCTTCTTTAAAATACATAAATACTTTTTGTCACTTTGACAAACACATCAAGATCCATTATAAATAGCAGTAAAGGGAATACATTTTGGGGTAAACTGTCCCTTTAAATGCCACCGTTAGTGTACAGATATGATCAGACGCACTCTGCTAACATGCTGATGTTAAGCAGCTGTGGGCAAGAGAACGATACCTTCTACCTACATATGTATAATTTCTATATTTGCATGTTTAAAGCACCTTGTGAGGACGGTGTGGAGATTATTAAAAAGTTGAGTTTCTGTTGGAGCCTGGGACATTATAAACCGGACCAGCTCCTAAACTGAAACTCTTTTTGAGGCATCAAGTCAAATATTTAACCGTTACTTGTGTACCGGCAGCTGGAGCCTCACAGACCCTGATGTGGTGACACCACGTACTGCCATTTCCTACAGATTCCTCTCTGTTAGCCTGAACCGTCAGTCCTGTTCCTCCTCGTCCTGTCTCCTCTGTCCTTCAGGTGTGGCCTGGATGTGACAGACAGCTGCCAGCGGTGGCCTGGTTTCACACCTTAGCCCCCCCCCCTCCCTCCGCAGACAGCAGCCTGGGAAACCACAGGCCACCAGGCTGGCGCCAGCCTGTACGGCTTAGAGCAGGGCAGCCGGCCCAATCAATACCTCTGCATTTCCTGTCCATTTGCTCAGGTCTCTTCATTAATAATTACTGCTTGGCGGAGCTTCAATGCGCTGGCTGGCTGGGCCAAGGGGAGAGGCTGTGTGACCTTTCCCCGCCCCTGGGTTGACTGGGATCACATACACAGGCATAGGGACAGACATAATAAGGCAACATAGATGACATTACTCCTGATTCATGCCCCTTCCCCCCCGTGTGGAGGGAACATCGCGCCAAACTCCATTAGAAAAAGACTTATTTGCAGCTGTGCTTATCAGCAGAGGTACACACCTGGTAGAACATGACTTTGAGACATTTTTACAACTGGATTGGAGCTGCTCTTTAATTTGGCAAACACCCACTACATCCAGCAGCTATGATTTCAGCAACATCTGAGGTGTGCAGTAATGAGCGGGGTGAGCCCGGGTGATTCTTAAAAATTAAACTTTGTTAGAACAAGTGCTGCTCGGCGCATCATTCGCCGTTCATGGCGCATTTTCCAGATGACAATAACAGTTCTTCAAAACATCTTAAATTACGTTCTGCCTGGTATGCGCCTTTGCTGATAAGGAAGGTGGTAATAAAGTGCCAGGTTTTTTAAAATGCAGCTTGGCGTGATGTTTTCTCCACCCGGCAGAGGACGGGGATGTATCAGAGCCAACACAATGCATGACATGATGCTGAAGTAATGTGTTTTTATTCTTTTTTTTAATGATGACCATTTATGGCTGCAGCCAGTGCATTTCTGATGCAGAACAGAGCAGTTTCTCCCCACATGAGCCAGCACCTGGTTTTAAACAAGTTCATTTGTCTCGTAAGTGTCAGCCGCTCAGTGGATCTCAGCAGACAGTGTGTGTGAGAGAGTCCAGGTCAAAATTTGGTGATGGCGGAGGCGATGTTCTCCAAGGCGGATCGAGCCTCGGAGGAGGGGAAAGCCTGGATGGCCTCCAGAGCCTTGTTGCTATGGTAACAGCATAAGTCCACCGCTGAGCTCACGCCTTTCTCCGACTTAACTGCTGCCAAAAGCTGCGGAGGGATGAAAACACACGTTAGTTTTGTCACATTTGTGTCACTCCCCATACAATCCGGCTGTCACGCTGACAAACAGGGAAAGTTAGCGTACTCTTTAAAGTACAGGACTCTGAAAGTAAGTGGATTTTTCTTTTAATGAAAAAAACACATTGTTTAACACAGGCAGGTATTTGCATGCTGCCCCCGGCACCACCGGAGGCAGCTTACTACATTTAACTACAAGGGAAATATTTCACACTCATCACTGTGAGCTGGATTTTAAAATCTGGCAGGCCATCTTTAATGATGAGAGGAGTTTAATGCAGGCATCTCACTGCTCTCCTGTTTCTTCAGTAACTACGGTACCAGATCACAGGGCAGCTGCACAGTGTTTCTACGATCCAAAGTGCAAAGGGCCAAAATGAAAATTTCTTGCATGAATGTTTGTGATTGAATCTCAATATGATTTTTTTCACTGTATCACATTTAATTACAATTACAATAAGAACACTTGATTATTTTTTAAAATATAAATTGGCCAATATATCTTAAATGGTCAAGCATAAGTCAGGATTTGGTACAGCAATTATATATTTACATTAAAAGACATTCTTTTCCCTTTGAAATTGAGAATATTTTCAATAAATATACTTAATATAAAAAAGGCATATCTTCCAATCTTCCAGTTTTTTCGCATGTAAGCCAGCCTGTATGGCTCTTTATAGGGCTCTTTTTTTCTTAACATGGTGTCCCAAAGGGGAGTGGGCACCCTAGAAAACACGTCACCCCATTTTCTCCACTCTAAGGACACCCTAGAGGACACTATCATATTTTATTTACCATGGGGGCATCCAAATTACAGGCTTGTGTTCATGTTATGGGTTGATATGAAATGTTTTAGTATGTGGATATGCACATTTATATGCACATTTATGCACTATATATACTGTATATATGTGTATGGATCTGTATATGTGTGTATTTACAGTATATATACAGATTTCATTGTTTATTTAAGAGATGAATCCTTCCCTTGTTGTTTCATTTTATTTTTAACTTCCTCTTGAGAAGAAAAACTTTGAGTCTGCATGTCAGTGTAAACAGGGCCTGGGACTTGAGGACACGCGACATACATATAGATTTCCTGCACCAGGAAGTGGAAAACATCAAGTGGGATCAGCCTCAGCCAGCAGCTGAAGTATTCAGGCGGTGAGTTTGGGCGTCTCCTTGTGCCTCTCTGCTGGTGTGTTGGGACATCTTTTAGCTGAGGGCGTTTTACCTCATGAATTCTGGAGGTGGAAGTTCCCGTAGGCCTTCCTTCTTTACAAAAGCTGCATGTGTCGAACTCTGCATCACCCTGGCTGTTTATTTCATTTAGAATTGAATGGAAATTATTTTTCGACACTAATTCCGCACCAGCTTGTTTATTCACCTTGTTTTGTTCTGCATAGACTTAATGTTCCTTCACCTCTTAGTATCCACCATTCTCCTTTGTTTTCAGGTTAGGTCACCTCACTATTTCAATAACTTCCACCTAATTCTTCTTTATTTACTGCTTCCAACTCTATTTGTGCAATCTGATCATCAATATTCAGGTGAAGCTTATCAGATGTATGTATGATTAGTAATATTAGTTTGTCAAAAATGACACGTCTGATTTTTATGAAACTTGGTGGAAGGTTTTCTTCTTTTCCTTCTTTAGGACATTTTACTCAGTGTGTCATCCTAACTCCTTTAATATAATTACCAGTGGTGGAATGTAACTAAGTACATTTACTCACATACAATTTTGACAGTACTTGTACTTTACTTGAGTATTTCAATTGTATGTAACTTTATACTTCTACTCCACTACATTTTGAGACAAGTGTTGTTCTTTTACTACATTTAGCTGACAGCTTGAGTTACTTTTCAAGATGTCAAGATTTAACATAAAAAACATGATAATTTAAAGTGCTTAGACTTCAAATTAAACCTCATAACAGTGTATTAAGTAGTTAAAATGAGCCCCACATTTGCCAAATTAAAACACACTGCTTACATAAATGCATCAATACAAATAATCTAATAATATATTTAGAATATATAAAACAACCTGATTGGGTCCATTCTGCAGAACGAGTACTTTAACTTTTGACACTTCAAGCACATTTTGATGCTGGTCTAAATACTTTTTCTACCACTTATATGTACTTTTTCTCATTCTATTGATGCAAAATATTTATGTCTTCAGATATTATTCCCTTCAACCAAATTTGGAATTTCCTTCTCCTTAAATGATCGGCTTTACATCCGTCTGAATGAAAGACTGACTGCATTTGTGGTTATTTATCAGAGTTAATGGAGTGAAAGCACGTTGTTAAGCATGCAGACAATCTGTAGATGCCAGAAATGCACTCAAAGTTCCTCTTATTATGCATCTTTGTGCTGAAAAAGTTTCACTTTTTCATTTTTCCTCCCCAAAATTTCCTCCCTCCATCCATCCGTCCGTCCGTCCGTCCTGCTCTCAGCTTTCCTCCTCGTGTCCCCTCAGCTCTCCTTCCCTTCCAACTTCTCTCCATGTCCCCTTTCCGACAGGTCTGCTGAAGGAGATTCTCTCACAATGCCACTGTCTCAGAGCCTCGGTGTCTCCTCCGCAAATAGGCCTCGGTAACTAATCCTTCCTGCTCTGGTTTCAGACGGGACTAGATAACCCCCACAACACCATCAGACCCCTCCTCTGGAGCTTCGGCCCCCCTCTTCCCTCACACAGTGACTTTGGGAAGCTCATTTCACAACTTTGATATAGGTTACAGTGAGAAGACGTCCTGTTTCTCTTTGACGGCTCTGTGCAAACTGTGCCGATAAGTAAACAGGTGAACACATTCAGATAAAACTGAGCTGTCTGAGCTGTGAAATTTAACACAAAGACGACTGAAATCTCTCCAATGGGAAAAGCTGAACATTTGTGGAATGTTGTGAAGTTTGAGAAAAGGCGGATTCTGTACAGAGGAACACATAAACCAGTCGTCTTACCTTTGAGTAGTCGAGTTGGTTTCTCAGTGTTGTTACCTTGAAGGGAAAAAGGAGTAAATATCAGTTACATTAACCAGGTTTTAAGTGCAATTTAATGAAATGAAAGAACTTAAAATCAGCACATTTTAGTATAAACCAACCCCACTTTTAACCCCTTAAAGATTACCCAGTTGGCGTTTTGTTTTCAAAGGTAAGAGCTAAAGAATCCACTGCTACAAATGTTATGATATCTATGATACGGAGCTTTAGGTTTACAGCTATACAGCTATCCTCAGCACAGAAATAGCTCCATGTGGGTCTCAGAGGGTTAAAAACAAGTTGCGTCTTTCTCACCGTTGCTTCCAAAACAAATGGGCGAATCAAATCAAAATCTTTAAAACACGTCATGGAAACACTACCACGTCTCTCCACAGGTGGCGCCAAAATCAATACAAAATTTCAGCTCCTTGTTGCCCTTTTACCTGTGAGTTCAGCATCTGTTCATTCTACATCAATGACTGACAGAATCCATTCAAATGACCAGAACAACTCGTCTCCAGCTGCTGCAGTGGAGACGGTTCATACCTGCTGCAGCTGCTGACGCCACCTCTCCTGGCCGACGATCTGACGGTGGAAAACCACCGGGGCGGCGCTCAAACTGAACGACACGGGCTCTCCCACGCTGCTCTTCACAAACGGCTGCAGGTCAGAGTTCAGCTGCAGAAGACAGAGCGCACAGGTCAATGAGGCAACAATTAAACCGACCCGGTGAGGAGAAGATGACCAGGTGAGGTGTGAGATCCACCCGCCCACACTCTGAGGGAGCCTGTTAATGAGACACACCGCTGGCCTGATGAGGGCGTCCGTCCTTCAAAGAGCTCAGCCCCGTTTCCTCCCATGCTGAGATCCCCTGCAGCCGCTGAGGTCTGCAGACAGGCAGCTGCAGGGAGCCGCAGCAGGAGAGGACGTACCAGCACGGCACTGTGGCTAGTTTTTTAGGCTGGCACCAAGAAGATTCAGCCTCTGAACCTTCGAGCATCTGCATTATCTGGTGCACTCACGTTACATATGAGCTGAAGTGATCGGTGAATGTTTTTGAACATGTGGGGAGGGATCTTTCTTTACCACCTATGGGGTGTTACACAGCTGACCCATGTTTCCCAGCGTGACATGAATAAATCACATTTATAATTAACACTTGTTGTGGTGTGTTAAGTTCTTTTTGTGAGTTTTTTGAATGGACAATGACACAGATGTTGTGGAATTCTTTGATTGCTGAATAAATCAAAAGCAAATCAATGGATCCGTGGGAAAGACTGTGATTCATTTCATCCTGTGGACGGGTGGACACACCTTGGACAGGCTCCTCCCACTTAAAGCAAGGTGTTATGTTCATGATTGTATTAGTGCATACTGGGTCTCTAAACAGTCTTGGAAATGCATAAATTGGGAAGTATTTCATTGTAGTGAGAGCATTTTTTGAAACTTGATGTCACTGTATAAAATTATATAAAACCACCTCGTTAAACTGTACAAAAGAAGTAAAAAGCTGACTGAAAAACACATTTAAACCTAGACATTAAACTGAGATGATCTCAAACAGTTTCCCAGTTGACCCTTATCGATTCATCCTCCAGAGACCATCTTGACGCCTGGACTCACCTTGTGGCCCAGCGACAGGTGCTTGCCGTACTTGAAGGCCAATCTTTGGGACTCCTTGTCGTGTTTGGCGAGCTGCATCGCAGCTTGGCAGCTCTTGGCCAGCAGCGCCCCGTGGGACAGGAAGGCGTGCTCCTCCCACGCCGCCACGTCGATCCCATCAGTGAGACCGTTCTCCTGCAGAGCAAATAGAGACACTCAGGTCACACTGCTGTGACTGTGCAACTTCAAAGTTCCCACAGGGCTCATCAGAGCTCCTCCATCCAAACACCCCCTCCCATCGCTGTGGAGCTGGTTGGGCACCAGAGAGTAAAAACAGCATTTCACTCAAGTTCTGCAGTTATTTCTTCAGTCTGTCTATATTGTTCCTAATTTTATATTTCTTTTTGTCTCAAGTATTAATACTTTTTTTTTTCTTCTTGCGCAAATTGTTATTGCTTTTACATTTCTGTTAATATTGCTTGTTTCTATTTATTGTTCTTGATGCTTCTTTCTTTTGCATTAAATAATAATTATGTATAAAATGTGTGAAATGTGCCACACAAATCAATCTGCCTTGCCTCTATTCTTAGTTTCAAGTCACTCAATTTATATCACTGTAATGAAAAACTGACTCATGGCATTTTAAAAAGTCCAATTATATTGGAAAGGACCATAAACACCATGAAAGCTGCTTTACCTCCGCGTGAACTGAATTCTCACTGTAGATTCCTTGAACCACGTCACCGATCGCACTCGAGATCAATTCAACAACCTGTCAAACAAAAAAAAAAGAAGAAGACATATTTCAACCTTTAAGCATTATTAGAGTGCAATACATTCACTCAGCATCCTTTAAAGCTAAATAATGTGTCTGACGTGCACGACAATCAACGTGAAGTGTCCTTGGGACTCGGGCGCTGAACCGATAACCTACTCCCTCATTATAAATCACTCCGGCTAACAGCATCGATTAAACTCCTAAAACGTACATGGAAATGAGGTCGATCAAATCTGACACGCTACTCAGTTCATCCGTGACACTTGTAATTAAAAACCACAGTTTGCCCCTGATTGAAGCGCGAGCTAGCGGCGCGCGCGCGTCTGAACAGCTGGCTGGGTGAAGAAATCAGGAGGTGAGATGAGGGCTGGAAACCAGGTGAACTGCTGCAAACTCAGCTGCTCATTATCAGGCCAAAGGGGAGCTCATAAAGCAGATCCAGGCCGCGCTTCATTCATTTATACTTTGTATTTATAGAGAAGTCCAGTCGATAGAGACGGATCAGGTGTCCGTCCAGTCTGAGGGGCTGAAACGGAGCTTAAAGGCAGATGGTGAGACCGAGTAAGACCGAGGGGGTTAACAAGGTTTGGGAGAGATGATCCGACTTCGGGGTCCTCTTTGCTCCGCGTTTTCTCCACAAATGATCAGAAGATTTATTTCATTTTGGGCCTGTGAGCTTTGCAGATTTTTTATTTTTAATCTGTTGCAGTGGTGGAATGTTACCAAGCAAGATACTTTACTTGAGTATTTCAATTTATGTAACTTAACACTTCTACTCCAGTACATTTCAGAGGTAAATATTGAAGTTTTAAATGCATTTAAATCACAGGTTTAGTTACTTTTCAGGTCCAGATTTAACATGAAAATGATTATGCATTTTTATAAATTCAACCAAAAAACAGTCGATTAAGAAGTTAAAATTAGCCCAAAAACATTAAAATGCTGCTTACATTAATGCATCAATAATAATAATCCAGTAATATATTTGTAATATATATAACAATCTGAATGGGGTTCATTCTGCATAACGAGCACTTTTAATTTTGATACTTTAACTACATTTTGATGCTGATACTTTTGTACTTTTGCTGAAGTAAGTTTTAATTGCAGGACTTTAACTTGCAGTGGAGTAATATTAGTACTTTTACTTTGTAAAGGATCAAAATACTACCACCACTGATCTGTTGGTACTTAAAGTAAAGGGCAGGATGTATCTGTGGCGTCTTTTCTGCAGAAGATTAAAGCAAAAAATGAAATGTGCAACATGAGAAAAACCCACTTCCTCTATCAGCCGGCTGTGGACTTCTTCCAGTACAAGTGAATCAATATACTATAGAAAAATAAGCATGCTGCTTTTGGGAAACGGACACTAGATCATTTAACTTTCTACCTTTAAAGAGAGGGGAAAAAAGAAATGTGAGCAGCTTGTTTAAGACTGCAGTTGCCCATTTCCTCTTACAGGGGGCATGCATGACTACATTTTAGCTTACAGAAAAGCTACCAGCTCCTTATCAACCACCGGAGGAGAGGCTGCATCGTTTTCATAGGATTCTTCAAAGTCTGGCTTTAATGAATGAGTCGAAACCTAAAGTGGATCTCTCCGTCCTTCATTGAGAACAGTGTGGACAGGGGAGCGGGGGCCACGCCTGTACAGTCCAGATGAATGAGGTTAAATTTAGAGCTCCTTCAGCTCATCCCAGACATCCTTGGTTCATCAGAAAAGTCTGGTGACGCTGGCTGCTCCGTCAGCCTCTCGCAGTGCCCTTTGGGTAACCGAATCCACCGGGGGAAAATATTGAGGAAACCCGAGCTTCACCCACAGACCTGGAAGGACAATGTGCCTACAGTATTACCAGATGTGGTGTCTCTGCCTGCCTTGGGAAGTGGGGGCCAGTGGGGGTCTTTTTTTGGAAAGTATCAGATAAGCTCTCCCCCTGCCCCCCCCTTACTCCATTCCCAAATCCAGCCAGATCGTGTTTTGCCGACAGGTCTGCGAGGGGGGAGAAACCGGAGCCTGTCGGTGAGATTACTTTACAGTTTATACAAGTAGCGGCATAGGTTTCCTCTCAAGGCCACGACACATAATCTCCATCGCTCTCGCTGCCTTAAAAGAAAAAGAAAAAGGCCGGTTTATGAGAAAAACTCCGAAAGCTGCAGGAGCGACTCATCTGTCGTCCCGTGCATGACAAAGATGCAGGACAATGACCACACACAGGACTGACAATCTGTTCAGCAGATTTCCATATCTGACCCTGATGCAAAGTTATTAATACCAGACTAATAACAGATTTACTAACTGGGGTTATTCTAAGTTTAGACCTGATATTATCTATTTGGATGACTTTATTTATCTGAAGGAACTAAATCAGGTTGAATACATTGTTCAGTCACAAGGAGTGCTGGCCAGCCTGAATTATTGTCTTCTGTGGCTCTGAAATTTAACCCTGATGATGTAATCTGGGTTATTTTTTACAAACTGGAGGTGTGGGGTTTGAAATGAGTGGGAATCTGGTTGCATCATGGGTAATCTTCAAAAAAATGAGGAGAAATCCTGCACATTGTCTTGTTTACAGCTGAAATATTTATTTCATCACAATATTTTTGGTCCGTTCATCTGGCAGCAAAAATATTCAAATCAGAATAAAGTTACATTACATTAAGTGGATGTTCAGTAAATTGGGAGACAGGATTTGTAATGTGAATATCCAGAATTCCAAGATAGATCTCCATCCCTAAGTGGCATTGAAACTTTTTCAACACTGATCAGTAATTCACATTTCCCAGAGGACTTTGTTAGAACTGGATTCAACTTTAAACTGGGATAGTTTAAGGAAATGCATCATGGGAAATGTAGGATCCAGTGCATAGGACAATAAATGCAGCTGGGATAAAATAAAGATGCTAAAATTAGCTGAAAAGCACTTCCTAAGATTAAATGTTTAATGCAGAATGGGGATAGCGCTACAGCTAGTGTTAGCATCACATCTGGGGTCTGATTCGTTTGTGTAAAACTATTTCTGTCTGGGTAGCTTTTAGCTGAGTTGAGTGGACACAAAAAGGGAACACAGCAACACAATTAACTGACACTCGACCGTTATATATAGTTGCCACGCAGAAAATTTGAATGCTAATTTTCTGTATTCCTGCTGAACAAGGATCCTAATTTCTGCAGATAGACGTAAAGGTTTATGCTGTTTTTTATGCTAATATTTTCAAGATTATAATTAAAATCACATCGACTGATTGTTTAATTTCATCCACACCAAAGAAAAAATGACGGTTAAATTTTGTAAAGGACAAAAAGAAGGATTTTTGTAACCTTTCACCCCATCAGTCTGAAAAACAAACCCCGTTCCTGTAACTTTTTCCTGTTTGCGCTACACAAAAACACTGTCTGATATGAGCATCAGTCCATACTGTGGGTTTTGTTTTCTCCTTATTACCTTTAAAAACTTCCACTTTGGGGATGCTGCTGTTGCCTCAGATTGCAGTCAACCTCCTTATAAACACTGCAGGTCTGTTCAGAATAACAGTCTGAACCGCTGCTGTGTGGCAATTCGGTGCCACCTGAGTTTGAACGGCTTTGCTCTCACCTTGACATTGAACCACATTAGGGACAGATGTTTCAGGACTGGAGTGCCAACTTTCTTTGTGTGAATGCCCACTTGATGTGATTAAATCTGCATTACCTCAAGTCATCATCATTTCATTTTCGGTGTGTTTTTCTGCCATCTCCCAGGAAAACAACAATATCAATTCCATTACTGTAATTTGTAGCTTGGCAACACAGTCACAATTATCTGCCATAGGACTGCTGCAGTGGCAAATGTTAATGAAAGCCAATTAGCAATTTAAAGGGAAAAGCCACACCTTTAAAATTATCTTTAGTTTTAGAAAAGGGAAGTGTTGCTTCCTTGGAATTCTTGCTGTGTTTCCCACACAAGAAGCGCCATGGATATGGTTTGCATCATATTTTGGGAGGGCATCTCTCCGCTGCCATAGAGCAGACACAAACCCAGACTGTGTTTGCTGAATAAGAAGCGGCAGGGAAGGCGATAAGGGCTGGTCCGGCTGATGGCACAAGGGGGGGAGGGAGAGACGGTTATTTTGATCCGCTCAGGCAACCGCATTCTGACAGAGCAGCGTGGTGACAGCATCTGTCAGCGAGGGGTTACCAGGCTACGTGGCAGATATGATCTGTGGTGCACTTACAAGACCACCACCACACACACGCACGTGCAAAAGTGAAAACTCAATAAGCAGGATTCCCATGGTGTGCGCGCGTATTGTGTCTACTGAGCACATTCTCTGCCAGATGCTGTTGTAAAAACACTGAAAATTACCTGGATAGTGAGGCGCACCTGCAAAAAACCCAAGTACTGTACAATGGCATCCAGTTTATCCAGCTGACTCCTGGATAACAGCTTTCCAGGGATGACTTGGTCATTGTTGACAGTCTGATTAGCAACTTTATCAATCATTGTTGAAGGTGTTTTAGGTCCCCATGGTGAACGTGTCTACGGTCTTTCCTGACCAGATTTTTTTTTTAACCAAATTGTGTTGTGTGTTTAATATTATCAATGTGAAATTATGGGTATTAAAATGATATTCATCAGCCTAAGATTCCAAGAACCATAACATGACATCGAAAGAAAACACATCATAGTACCACCTTCACCTACATCATTGGTTCCCAGATTATCTGAACTCTTACCCCAACCAACTAATGTCAACTTTAGTTTCCTGGACACGTTGCAAGAAGGGCACCATGTGGACATTTTTAGACAGCATTGTCCTTTTTACACTGTTTTCAACTTACTCAGGAAAAAGGAACCAATTGTGGGTGGTCAAATCATCTCGCAGGCCCTTAGATTTATAATGTGGCGCTCAGGTTAAAGCCACAATGTCTGAATGAAAAAGTAACTCTGGAAAGTGCCGTATAAAAACATCACACTAATGCATAACCAGTGATTTAGACAAAGCAGAAACATAAAGAAATTGCAGATTCCTACTCTCCTTCTCAGGGAAGTTCCTCTCAAAAATCAATAATATTCCATAAATTCCCCTGATCCGTGGGGACTCTGCAATGTATAATCGCTGCAGGAGTGAGCTGTTGAGTTTGGATGTAGTGTGAGTGAGAGGAAAGGTGTTGGATGGAGGCTGACGCTGATATATGGAGCTTTAAGGACCACTGGGAGATAATAGTAAGACACACTGATGTCAGGGCAGATATGTCACCGTTTGTTCCTGACAGACGGGGTACCTTAGTGTTATTCAGCTGGGCGAGTCCGGTACAAGCGTTCGCTAACAGGAAGTCGCCGCTCAGGACCGCCATCTTATTCCCAAACTCCATGTCCTTCAGCGGGCCGTCTGAGTCCGTCCACCCCTTCAGATCCACTATCCCACGATGCACCAGGAACGCCGTGTGGATCAACTCAGTGATTTCCGCCAAGTTCCGCTGGCTGTGAAACAGAAGAAAAGAAAGAAAGGAATACATTTGAAAATCACAGCTTTTTTTTGTCAACAGCTTTTAAGAGAGGCGTTCCTGAAGCTCGACAGCTAGAGAGCTTTTTGACAGAAACCTTTTCATTGTCTTTATGCTGGTGAAATATTCAGCTTTGACAAGTTGGAAAAACTCATTCACGGCTTCATGTTCAGGTGTGCCGACCACAAAGGAGTCAATCAAAACAAAAGATCTGTGGGTTTCCATTTCATCCTTCTCGCAAAACATCTACTTAGTCAATAAAACTGCTATATTCAGATTAAGGACTTTTTTTTAAATTTATGACTAAAATATACAACAGCGACGGCTCCACACGAGGACTGTTGGGATCATCACAGTTCATTCAACTGCCATCTGAAACATTTACTCACGAGACGACTTCAAAGAAGAAATTACTGTGTATCTTTAAAAATATAAGAGATTTCTCTACGACTACAATTTCGCTTAAAACCCTTTTGAAGTCAAAATCTGCATACTCAAGGGGGGCATAAACCGGCACATATGTCAGACGCCTTACAGCACGGCGTGTCAGTCAGGGGCCGTGTTTAAAAAAAGAAATTAAACTTATCATTAGAAAATAACAGCCATTCTTGATTATGAGAGAAAAGACATTAAAGTGGTCTTTGAATAGAGGCTTTCAGAGCAGCCTTTGGGAGGATATAATCAAATGTTGATTCAGCCATTGGTTGGGGATAATTAGGCCCCTCTCCATATGGAAGGAGCTCGCCACGCTGCGACAGGAGGGATCCATCCAGACAGGGTTGGGTGCGCTGATAGCCACTTACGACCTTCTTTCAGCCGCTGTGAGAACCTGATGAGCCAGTCGTCTGCCTTACGCTCCAACCCCTTTCTATACACACACACACACACACGTCTTGTAGCCAGGTAATTGCCGTGTTCGACGTCGGCGTGGAAAAGATGTGATTAAAATTCAATAATGTCATCTATTTCGCCTCTCAATCACATCCATTGTCTGGTTGGTTTCTCAGCTCGGTGACGCAGAGCAACAACACAGTCGCCCCGAATGAGAGTTAATAAGTTCAGGGTTTAAATAAGAGGAAATTAACAGATTGACAGTCCCGTGTTCTCAAGGTGCCTCGCGGTGATGGCCACGCTCGACAGGTTTAAATAGGAGAACTCATTGTTACGACAAGAGGAAGAAGATAAAGAGCTGCGGCTGATTTCAGGTCATAAAAATAACATTTTAAATGTTATTCCAAAGCCAAGGTCAGACTTAGGGGGGGCTTTTTTTTTGGTTGTTTAACAAAAGAACAAAAATGAGTAAATAATGTATGATAAACCTGTCATCTGCTCACGCTTTTGGCTTCTCATCGATCCATCTGAAAAGTTAAACAGAAGCTCTGTGTAATCTGACAACAAGCACAGACCACTTGAAGCTGAATGTGGTCGTTATCCATCCTTATTAAATATACATCTAGTTATCTTCATCAAATTAAATAAGATTACAAGACTTAACAAAAATAACATTTTGGGAATCATTATGGAGAAAGACACTCAGACTTTCTGCACCTGTTTCTGGCAGGAAGGAGGACAAAAAAAAGGACAAATACCTATAAGATGAACAAGGAAGTGTGTTATGTAATGAAAGTTGTGTGTAATGTAAATTAAACTGCTTTTCCTAATAAAAAGACATGTAAAAAAACACAAACACTCCAAGACTTGTGTGGAGATATACGAGAGATATCGTCTTTATTAATCTTGGTACCTACATTACCCATGATGCACCTGGCCCAGCAAAACTTCAGACGGGCCAGTAGTAGAGATACAACTGTCAGGAAAGTTTCCCATCAGTTTGAAAACTAACTAATGCTTCGTATTTGTTACTTTACGTAAGTGAAGCATAATCTGCATAGACAGCTGTTTAAATCACATATACTGCTGCTTATGCAGAAAAGTCTTCACTAAACGCTACAAAAACGGACATGACTTCCTCAGTGGGGACTGATACATTTATATGAATTAGTTCAATTTGATCCATGAGATGCATGAGTAACGGATGTAGGGTTTATTATATTATTAAGCACATTATTGTTGTATAACTGGCAGAAATGCATACCAGAATACCCAAAATATTCACATCATAGACACGACCATGAACTGTTTCTGTAACACACTGCCCACAAAATAGTAAAATCTCATTGGCCAGATTTCCCCAATAAAGTTTACTCTACGCTAAAATGACGTAGATAGATAATGAAGGTAGAAGATATATTGCCTTGCAGTATTATGTACAAACACTAGTTCATGGGGTAAATGGAAGGATCAGGACTCTGCTGGTTTGACACCCACCCCCCTTACAGGAATGAGGCAATATGAGGAAACAAACAACCCTTGAAAATACTTAGAATATTTGATTTTAAAGTACTCAACAACGGCACAAAGTACCTGCCTCTAAAAAACCAACAATCAGCTGAACCCCCGGTGCATCCACATCCCAAAGCTGTGCCTCCAATCTAGCAGTCCTGATCAGCAGCAGTGCAGCTTGGGGAGGAAAAAGGGGGACAAGGGGGCCGGTGTATAAATAGCTTTGGTGCCCAGTTGCATAGCAACCGATGCCATCTTGCCGAGGTGTAACGCCCCTCACCACGCCCCTTGTCCTGACTGTTCTGTTCCATTTTCCTCCCTCTGCAGTCTGCCTCGCCATCAAATACAGCCTTGCAGATGTGAGTGCGTCCCTGTGTGTGATTTAAAGAGGTGGCCTGTCCATCAGAGCGGCGGCGTGATGTGTTCAGTGGCATGGCTTTCATTTGTCACAAGAAATTAAGAGGTGTGGTGGGTACAAGTTGAACTATCTGTGTGTCTGAGTGTTTCTATCTATCTATCTATCTATCTATCTATCTATCTATCGTATCCATCTATCTATCTATCTATCGTATCCATCTATACATCCATCAATCTATCCATCTATCTATCATGGTGGTGCTTTGGTGAATCATCAGTGTCAGGCAGCAGAGTGGGAAATGTTTTACAAATGCTGCCTGTCAGGAGGGAGGAGACCATCCCCCGGAGGTTTCAATCACCCCCCTCAAACCCGCCCCACCCCGACTCCCTCCATCCTTCCATCTCCTCCATCAGAGGTGCTAATGAGCCCAGGAGAGGTGGGGGGATTGCTGGGGAGAGCGAAAGAGAGAGCCAGATAGTGCAAATGAGGTGATCAAGTCATGCTGTG
>CAFUXE010000373.1:120212-163941 GCA_903364295.1 Serranus cabrilla | reverse complement strand
TGTGTGTGTGTGTGTGTGTGTGTGTGTGTTTGGGTTTGGACTATCCATCACACATGAGTGAGGGAATGCTGCATGTTGGATTCAGTGATCCAGTGTCACAGTGATGCGGGTGCCAGGTTGTGACATGAGGTGTAATAAGTCGTCCTGTAGCGAGACGCAACCTGCCGACGCGGCTCGGCCTCACAGCCTGAAAAAAAGGGACTGGACTCAAGCTCTTCCATGGCGCCCGGGTTATTCCAATTAGTTCTAATATTAGGATGTTTCTGCACAGACACGGCTCCACTACACACATGTGCCTTGTGCCAGCTCGCAGTAAGAAAGAAGCCTTTCAGGCACCCAGCGCACAGCCATGCCAAACACAGCAGTCACTTCTGGAAACCACTTGGCACACACCCACATCCCTGTTCAGAGCTGCACGCTGCTCGTCAATGTGTGTGAGAAAAGCCAGGGAGGACCTCGGGGTGCTACCTGAAGCCCTTTAACAGCAGTACATTAACACCACATTTAACACTTCACGTTTATATATGTATAAATAAATACAAATATGTTAAAATTTTTAAGTAATGTTGCTTCATTCATGTTATGATGACACTAAACAGCCACACCAGCCACTATATGAGGCTGCAAGAACTCTAAACTGCTGAATGGATAAAAACTGAAAACCAAAATCTCAATAATTACACTTGCAGTTAAGTAAATATAATAATTAGACAGAGGGTGGTGTCAGAATAAAAAACAATCACAGACATTATAATGCAGCTAATGCCAAATATTTTCCTGCCAGCAGAAATTGTTTGTGCATATAAAGTGTTGCAGTGTTGTCGGCCACCCCAGATGTGAGCATCACCCTGGTTCCTTTGCATAAAAGGCCAATGGGATGTTGGATTATTGCAGAAAAAAAGCTTTGTGGCAAACAAAAGTCACACATGACACTTCCATGTTTTGTTCAGTAAGATAATCTTCATAAATTAACACCACTTTTATGGTTCTTATTGAGGTAAAAATGCAATTGTGAGAAGTAAAAAGCAAACATTTGGGCATGAAGAACTACATGACCACCACTAAGCTGACAAAGACAGTAATGTCCCTGACAAACTCTAGTTACTTAAGACACGTACAAGCTTCTAGGGGCACATGACAAAAATAGGTCTAGGTTTAACTTTTACAGAGCTCCGCATTATAAAAAGCTACAATACAGAGGCTGAACGGATCATCTTACTGTTGAACTATTAGGTAATATTAGCTGGTTTGCTATGTCCTGTGTTGTTGCACTTGCTTGACGTTTGGCTTGGTTAGCAAAGTTGACAAAATACCTTTTGATAAAAAAATACCAATTCCTTGTGATGTTGTATGTTGCTTCAAATGGAAAGTCAGAGGATTATCAAATGTCTCAAACACTCCGAAAAGCTACCAAATTACATAGTAACCCATTCAATGGTAGTCGAGACAAATGTTGACCTGCAGGTGGCGCTAGAGATATGTCAGTGGATCACCAACATCAGTCAATAGTGCATCCAAGAGTTATTGAGATATTTCCATTTGAACAATAACAGTGGCTGATCTCCAACTAACACTGCCATCACTTAAAACTCCAGTCCATACTGTACCACAATGATACACCAACAATCAGGTTAATACCATCAGACAAGAATGGGAAGAACTTCTGTTTGGATATTGCTAAATGATGGTTACTTTGTGTCCTGTGGGGCAGAACTTTGCATTAAAAAGCTTTTTACTACTGCTACTGGGAGTTACTGAAATGGACTTTTTTTAAAAGTTTAATATCCAATTAGCTAAAATGTAAATATAACCAAATAAAAAACTCCATCCCATCTTGTAACTGTGGTTATATTGCCCCCATATTCCATCATATTCGCAAGATGATGTAGTGCTTCATTTACAGGAATTGATATGGACGATAACCACAGAGGACAAGATAGAATTACCTGACACAAGGATTTTATTTCACTATTTATCCTTCAGCAGCCATGTAACAGGGACGAAAGAGGCATCGCCTTTCTTGGTCTGCTTGTCGTGCACATTTATGACTCTACAATGCAGCGTTACACATGTTTACTGCCCACTGTTTTCTCCGCAGCAGCACATATGTGAGAATGGAAATATGTGGAGGTCAGAAAGATTCTCTTCTAGTGTTGTTACAGATAAAACCAATGGGTTTGAATAACCAGTTGGTTTTAAAAAGCAGCTTGGTGGGAACTAGCAGTGGTGTGACACAGCAATGATGCTATGGTGCTTTATGGCTGTGATTAAGGTTTTCAGACACCATTTAACATTTGAGAAGATCCTCAAGGGCAGAATGTTTTTAAGCAATGTTTTTTATGCAGTAGAAAGACATAGCATTTGTCACAGTTAGCCACGCTTTAGGGAATTTCCTGCATAGGAGGAAGATTCATCAGGGCGTCCTACTGATGTTGATACTTGCACAATCTAAAGCTGTGAACTCAAATATATGGAAGTGTTCAGGAGGTGCAGCAGATGTCAGGAAGTGTGATAAATACCAACAAACAAAACACAAAGCCAGAAGAACAGCTTACTAGATGCTTTCAGGGGCGTTTAATGGATCCAGTTAATAATGGGAAAAGCTACAGTGAATGGAAAAAACCTTCAGTCCCTAACTTAACAGTTTGAACCAATAGAGAGAAAAGGAAATTACGTATTTTTTGTAGGCCAACCCCGAAGTTAGCTGTGTCTATGAAGAATTAACTTATGGGATTTTTGCATTCGGATTTTGGATCATTGTAGAAAATGAGCTCTTTCAGCAGGTTAATCTTCAGAATTAAAACCATTTTTATGATGTTTAAAGCAGCCAAATTAAGTAAAAAGCTAACGTTATGTTATCGCGAAGTAGACAGTCACATGACTGGAACAACACAACCATAAGATTCAGACGGACTCCAACAAGCTAACCAGCTTCTCACAACTTACAACTGCAATCAGGCTGAACAGGCACTGTTTTTTTTAGTAAATTCAGGTTATATTTACCTCGGGTAGATGCCGCTGACCATGTCCTGAGCCAGGAGATCAGAGGCTGTGTGACTCGGCCCCGCGGCTTTCGACAGCAGCAGTACAATCAGTCCCCTCATCTGAAGGTTGTTTCTGCTGTCGTAGACGAAGCCCCTGCACAGAAATACCAGCAGTCGGTTAAAACACAAGCAAACACCCAAAACATGACATTTAATCAACTTTAGCTAAGGATGCACAGTTTATTAGCTCTGTGTGGACAACTTTACCTCATAGTCCTTCACAATAAAAGCATACACACTGTACTGGCAAGCTAACTCAAAGTTTTTCACAGAGTTTAAAAAAAAAAATGCAACAATACAGTTTAAAGTCTAATCTTGCTAAGCAGCAAAGGGTTTTTAAAAGAAAGGGAGCACCATGTATCATTTATGTTTCTAACATCTTTGCCCACACCCTGCTGCCATCTGTTGTGAAGAGCCTGATTCCAGTTACACCTGCTCACCATGCTTCACCCTGTTTTAATGAGCAATGTTTGAAGACCAGGAGCAGCTTGGAAACATCCAGCATGCATAGTTTAACTTATGTGGTTTAAATAGTGGAGGGGAATTAATTTTGACTGACATATTACTTCCAAAGTAAAGCTCCTTCTCCTTTGTGCTGCAAAGCAATCCTGCTGATTCCAAGGTAGGCACTTAGCGTGAAACGTAATGTAAAGAGTGCTAATCATTATGGTTGATTATAATAGTGTTTGACAAATAATATGCAAATAAATTCTTATCCAGAGTGTTGAGACTGAGCCAGAGCAGTAAAGCTAACCGGTGTAAAAAACAAATAAGGAGTTAAAAGAGGCTGAAATGATTTACAGGGTACGATCCCTTTCATGTTACAATCAGCCGTTTGAGTCTTTTAATAACACAAGAATATTGATTATTGAATTTTAAAAGGTGCATGTGTTTATTCTGTTTCCATTATCATATTGGAAAGGATATCAGTTCACACAGGATCATTTAAAACATCTTAGATATGTATACATGTATAATAGGGCTGTCTGATTATGGCACAAATCCTAATCATGATTATTTTGATTTCAATACTGAAATCACTGATTATTCACCATGATTATTCATTGACAACACTGACATCACGATCACACTTACTGAACTTTTTTTTTTTAAACCTTTTAAAAGTTAATCTTTTGAAACTTTAAATATAATTAAAATGGAAAACAAATAGAAAATGAATGTAAAAAGGATAGATTACTAAATCAAACATAAATAAATCAACTTAAAGGAAAAAATTGGTTTGGGACACATGTAAACCAAATGAATGTAAAATCAGTGTGAAGAGCATCAAAACCAACTAAATTACTATTCCCAGATATAACGGTTGTAGTTGGTGCCAAGTGGACTTTTTAACAAGTTTTGTCTTTTACATTTTTGGGTGTTGTTTGTTTATTAGCTGCACTTTTTACACATTTTTGTACCTGGATATGGTAATAACAATGCCACAAATTATTTTATTTTCATTTTAAACAGCGTCCTTTTCTGAATCAGCGCTGTATAAACATTTCGTTTTTTTAATCACTATTTTTTTTATTGAAACACAAACAAATTACAATAAATACAACAGGCTGCCGATAAATAAAAATAAATTTGACCTAAATAAATTAGATCAGATATATTGTCGTGCATTGCCACAACCTACTCAAAACTCCTGAACATATATTCAGTATTTTGGTAAACTGGATTCAACATATTCCAGACAGTAAGTCAGTGAAAACGAATGAAAGGGAAAGGTGCACATGAGTTATACCAAGAAATAAAAAATCTTTTGTGTAATGATGTTTTTATAATTGTTGGAAGCCAAAATGGAGGATAAATGTTGCTTTCAAATGAATTGGCCATTCATTAGAGCCATTTTTATTGGACAAAGAATGAAGCAAAGCAACAAAATGCCTCATGCAACCTGATGAAATGACGCAAACTGTACCACAAAATGTTAAATGCTCATTGTAATTAAATTATTGTTTGTGTTAACAATAAATAACAGGAATATAATTGATCAGTTTTGCTGTAGGACTGTATATTTCTTTTGGGTTTGGGGGGGAAACACACCCACAAAGACGCACACGGAGCCCAGAGGTAGCTGCCTGCGTGGTGGGCAGATTAAATATCTTTTTACTCTCTCTGGGGAGCGGTTAGACAGAGCACCTCTAATCCTGTCCCTATGGGAGCCCCTTGTGCCATGAATCACGCTCTCGTTAGGGGCTCCGAGGCAGACAAGCGGCCACGCCCCCTCCTGCGCTCGATGCCCAGACACCGGCCTCACCACCACCACCACGCCGCCAGCCCCGAGCCCCCACCCTCTCTGACCCACCCCTGCACCACAGGGGGAGGTGGAGGAACCCGAGACAGAGAGTGGATGAGAGAGATAAAGCATGAAGAGAGGGAGGGGACGCAGAAAGATGGAGGGAACAGAGGCCAGACAGAAATGAGAATGCCAGAAAAGATGACATTAGAAATACACCGGTGATTCACAGCATTCTGGAGCTGAAAGGGGGAAAAAAATACACAAAGCTTTTTTTTCCTTCCCCAAAAAACATAAAACACCTCATGCTGCTTTTCCCCAAAAGAATTTACGACACAGCTGACATTATGTAGGGGCTGTCTTTCATTGCAGCTCATGAGATTTATTTATGGACACTCTAAATTTTTACTCTATTGGGGAAAAGGGACTAGCCCGGCGTGCTGATGAATGCTACAGAGCAAAAATTAAGAAGCTGCTCTCCTCTTGGGGAGTCCGGTTAAGCCAGTGGCCTGAGGGTGGGGGATGATTAATATTTATGTCACTATCCACACCAGCATACATCAATCAATCACAACCGCCCTCCTGCAAAGGGGTGGGGCAAAGATGATGTGGAGAAGGAGAGATAGTGAGGGCTACAGAGAGAGAGAGAGGGAGAGAGGGAGAAATGGGCTGCTGTCGTTTTAAAGGGTTGTGAACAGGTCACCACGCCTTCTGCTCCACAACTGCAGCGCAGGAATCCAGGAACTTTAGTCGCCGTACGCAGGGGCTGAAATTAATGCATGCAAATGTATGACCTCACATGTGTACCGCTGTATTGATTCTCTGTCTGCTGTGCAAGAATGAATGAACGTGCCCGGTACGCCTGCACTTATCTTAAACACAGAATTTATGCAATGCATCCGTCTCTGCTGCATAGCGGATACCTTTATAGATTATGATCATGATATGTTGAGAAAATCTCCCAACAGTTTATTCCTGTTTATTTCCAGGACTTGATTTTGGCCTGGAGTGCAGCAGATGGTTCTGCTTGGTGTGGGAATGTGCCTCTTGCTTTGAAAACATGTTGCAAGGTCCTGATAAAACATGAAGTAGGTTTTAACCCTCAGAGACCCACGTTAGACCAGTTTTGTCTTTTTTTTTAAAGGGGGACAGAAACCTTTAGAGCGAGACAGCAGGTCAACAGTAGGTCTGAAAGCTGGGAACATAAAGATTAATATGAGATGCTGCTCAGCACTGTCAGGTTTTTGAAGTCATAAATCTGTAATAAACATGGTCCTTTGGTTTAAATGCCAATTTTACATCAGCCATTTTTCGACAATTGGGTGGCGGTGTTCTGTTCTGGAAACCCCCTTATTGTTAATATACATAGGAAAACCACACATCCCCTGAATACTCTGGGTCTCTAGGTTTTGGGTGCAAAGTTTCATGAGGCTGTGATTATCTTCGAGGGCACTGCAAGTCTTTCTATACGGTGAGGTCAAGTTTAAAAAAATGCTCTACAATGAAATAGCTACTATTGAGACTAAAATTGAGCTAACTGAATCAAGAGTCTCAGTTTTCAAGTCATGCCCAATTTATGCAATTCCAAGACTTTTTAGGCACCTCAGTGTGCAGAAATAATTGTTTACACCATTTTGAGATGGCAAAAAAAAAGGAAATGAATGGTTTCTGTCCCCTCTTTATGGGATTAGCATAAAGTGGGCATGTCTCTAAAGGGGAGACTTGGGGTGAAAGGCCCCCTTTTCCCCCCTATTATTATTATTATTATTATTATATAGCCTCTTTTCCATCAAGCTAGCATGACATGGTTGGTACCAATGGATGCAATAGGTTATCCCACTCTTACTGGTGTAAACACCCGAACACTTCCATGCAATCAGGATTTTGCAATATTTGAATGAGAATCTGATGACAGCTGTGGGGGCGTTTGTTGTTGTTTGTCAGTCAGACCTGATGTAACACCCACAGAGTTCGAGTGCCGCAGATTAGCTGATTTTTTGAATGTAAACTCTTCATAAACAATAATTAAAGGTGCCCTGTGGAGTTTTCTTGATAACAAACACCGGTTTTGTTAATATTTAGTGTTATTTAACAAAATGCACAGTGTGTTATATTCTATTTTAGTTTTTTAAAACCTGTATAGTTTACATTGTTGTGATGTTTTAATTGTTTTGACATAATTCAAATTTGCTAATTGAATCCAATTCCTGAAGATTTCTCTCTTTTTTCTCTCGTGGGTGGCCAAAGTTTTCCAATTCACAACCTGTTTTTCTCTCTTCTTTACGGTTTACTGACAGATTAGCCAATAGCAACACATTACTCTGCAATCTACTGACCAAAGTATGTTAATGCAGCTTTGTTTATTTGCTTTAAACCAGTAAATGGAAACATCCCTAATTCACAATTTCTTGAATGCAACATTTCAAAAAATTTGCTTCAAAATTCGCTTTGACTTTAACGGAAACACAGCTGCAGATTGGAGAGTATCAATGTTCATTCATGTCCACAATGTAGCCAAAACATGCGGGCTAAATAGGCCCTGTTTAAACCAATCTTCCTCATTGCATTGATCAATATATATTGAAGATGAAGCTTGAGATTGCAAAAGATAATGTGAGAAAACACTGGAAGGAAATACTAGTCGAAGTCAAACTCTCAAGGACTGTCCTTAAAGCAAGTTAAGTTTCTTCTCCCGGGCCGCAGTCCCCTCGCTGTAACTCCAGACTTTGGGGCAAAGTTAGCTGAGCTGCAGTTTTTGAGAATGAAAGGAAAGGAAAAACCGAAACCCAACTCCACGAGGGTCTGCCTGTCTGCTATTGTGGATATTTTTATCTGCCGCGCGTCTAAGGCGGAGACACAGTGGGAAATACGAACCAGCCAACCCAAGCTGACAGTGAGGAGTCAGACTGTCAAGAGGTCTGCTCCCCACCCCCCTCCCCACCCCGCCCCCCCTGCTACAACACCCAAATGGATTGTCATATCAGATTTAGGTGTATAGGTTATTACACCCTTGGGCTCCTGTTTCCAACACACCCGTCTGCATGGCGGGATTGAGTTTGAGGACTCTCTCTTCTCGTTCTCTCTCCTCGGTTCTCAAAGTTCCCGATTTCTTTGATAAAACATAAGAAAGCTCAGGCAACTCCATAAAGTAACTGGATAATATCTGGGACCTGTTTTAGCTCCGCCTTCTTAAATACACATTTGTGGCTTTGCAAGTTGCATCACAAATCCAGCTGAACACTGGATACAAAGACGTGTGACTAGTGTGACTGTAGGTCTATCTAGAAACAGCTAATTGAGTACATTTACACCCAAAAAAGAGGAGACCGTGACATTCAACTGTCCTGTCTTTTCAGCACAATACAGGAGAAATAAATGCACAAAAAAAACAAGATATTGACAAATCTGGAAATGTTGGTTCACTTGTGGTACTTAGTTTTCCCTCTTTGGTCCATCTTTCTTTGAATGTTTTCTCTTAAAATATAACATTAATGCAAGGACCAATCAATGCATGATTTTGCTTCTGTTTCCTTCTGTGCAAAAACTCCAGCCTAAAGTGTAAAGTTTTTTTCACACTTTTATTTTTATATGTTGTATATCTCCTTCCCTCGACTTTGTTCTTAAGAAACTGCGTCTATAAAAACGAAAAAGTTTGAGAAAACAGTTAAGTGCTTCACCACCAGTCAAGTGAGGAAGTGAAGGAAACAATAATCTTTAATACTACAAAGATAGATTATAGGAGGAAAATGTTTGTCATGAAACAATGAAGGTTGTTTTTAGCATAATTCATTATATATATATTTTACAATAGCAACATACTCCTGAGCACAATATACACTTCCTATAAAACTTGGGGTTTGATGCACTCAGACTAATTTTAAGATGGTTTTCAAGAAAATAATAAAGCATCTGATAGCTGTCACAGCAGACACCAGTCACTGCCAATGGCTGCTAAAAGATGTATTGATTTATTGATCAGAAACCATCGTTGTTTACCCACATGCCTATAGGATGATGAAAGTGGATACTAAGAACACATCTGCAGGTGGGGTCAAGTTTGTTTATGTTTGTGTGTAGATTCTGGAAGACACAACAGAAATATCAACCTGCAACAACGGCTGCCAAGAAACCGACCACACTGGAGTTACCTAAAAACAACGTATAGACAAAATAATCCCTCTCATTTATCATTTATAACCGACTGAAAGTGCCACCATATCTGCTCTTTTCATTTAGCAAAAAAAGTCGTAAACATGTTGAGGTGAAACACCAAGTAGACAAAGCTTATTCCAAAACAAGTGAGGCTAAATCCACTCTAATGGTTTCAATATAAACCGATACGTTTTGCTAAATCACTAAGTTGTAGACCGTTAAAAATGCTGTTGAGCCTGTTTGAGTTTTAGTTTGGCAACAGAACGAAGCAGAGAAGTTTATTTGCCATACAAAATCTCCCTCCAGGTTTTATAAGCACAACAAACACATTTCATGCCAATGCTTTAAACAATAACCTGCACCGGCTTCCTGTGTGTCAAAGAATTGGTTTTAAAATCCTGTTATGTGTTCACAAAGCACTTAATGGTCTTGGGGCCAAAATATATCTCAGAGTTACTTGTTTGTTATAAAGCATCCAGACCCCTGAGGTCGTCTGGGACAGGTTTTCTGTGTTTACTTCCTGTGCTCCTCACCTGTGGAACAAGCTCCCTGAATACCTGTGGTCAGTTAAAGTGGGGCTGAAAGATCACTGTTAACTTCAGCTTTCTCATAAATACAATTTATATATTTTTTTAATCCTTTTAATTGCTTGTTTTCATTCTTTTGAATCTTTTGCTTCTGTAAAGCACTTTGAATGACCTTGTGTATAAATGGTGCTATACAAATACATTTCCCTCGCCTTGCATCATCTCCCTACAGGTTTCTGAGTAAAATAAAATGCTGGTTGCTGGATTATATTCATGCCAAAATAGAGGGATTTAAACAAGAACCTTCAACCCACCATTACAAGTTTATTATCCTTTTTTCTTCAGCTTTGCGGACAGCCAGAGTCGTTATTTTTGCCAGAATTTTGAGTGCAGTTTGGTGTGGCTCAGTGGCAGAGGTGGTGAAAGTACTAATACTACACTGTGAAATTACTCCACTACAAGTAAAAGTCCTGCATTTAAAACTTACTTAGGTAAACATACAAAAGTATCAGCATCACAGTTTACTTAAAGTATGCAAAGTAAACTTACTTGTTTTGCAAAATAACCCCAATCACAGTATTATACATTCCAAATATATTATTGTTTTGTTATTCTGATGCATTTATGTAAGCAGTGTTTTAATGTTGTCCATGTAGGGCTCATTTTAACTACTTAATATACCTTTATGTGGTTTAAATTATAATCATTTTAAATTGGTCATGTTTCTTTTGACCTGAAAAGTAACTAAAGCTGGCAGCTAGAGTAAAAAGTACAGTATTTGCATCAAAATGTAGTGGAGTAGAAGTATAAAGTTACATAATGGAAATACTCAAGTAAAGCACAAGCACCTCAAGATTGTACTTAAGCACAAGTACTTGAGTAGATGTACTTAGTTACATTGGACCACTGCTCAGAGGTGAAACCAGGATATATTCAGCAGTTTTACCTTGCAGTGTTGAGCAAAGGGTGCTGAGTGCCGATCAGCTTCCTGACGAGCATGGCCACATTACTGATCTCATCACTGAGCAGGCAGCGGAGGCTCATGAAGGATGTGGGATATCCGACGATCTTCTCTGCATCCGAGACCACTTTGCTCCAGTTTGAAGGTCCTGAGCTGGAGAACAGGCTCAGCGTCCTCTGAGCTCGGCTGGACAAAGCCTTGCAGGACAGCCGCGACCAGGTAGCAGGAAACATTTTCTCTCACACTGGGATAAAATATTTTTATAGTAGTTTGAGACAGCTGGTTAAAGTCCCATTCACGTAGCTGCCACCATATTTTTTTAATTTTATCACCAGATTCAACCGCTAACGTCGCGATACGTTCCTAAACGGTGCCGCATTGGTATGATTTATCAAAACGTTTAATTTGCTTTTCTAACAGTTCTTACATACTGTCACTGTGTGAAAAACTAGCAATGTTTCACAACACACGACCTGTCACTGTGAGCCGCCATCTTTCAACGCGTCATACGTTACGTCGTGTAAAACGTAACGACGTTCTGTCAGATTCCGATACGCCCTCTTCTGTGGAGAGAGCACTTCCGGCCAAACTCCGTTAGGAAATCATACATTTTTACATTGTTTTGAGTTTTTTTTGTCGAAGTTCCAAATTGATAAAAGCATCAGCAAGTTATTTATATATATAATTTTCATGTGCTTCATTCGGCATATGTAAGATTTACATAGCATTGCTTTAACCTGGTCAAAAATAACTTTTTACAGTTGGTTCACACCTGTCGTCACTGTCACTGATTGCAGTGTGATTATGGAATTACAAAACCTGCCCATTATTATTCTTTAAGTGGTCTTTATGGTTGTAAGGGCCAAACAACATACGTTCACCACCAACAGGTACCTTCCTGTAGCTCCCTTCAGTTCAGGTAGGTGGATATTATGAACACATTTGAAAATGTTTTACTCCCTAGTTAGATTGCCCAGTATAAACCAATTTTTTGTTCTCATTAAAAAAGTAAATAATACAATTCTGTGGGGCAACATAATGCACTGATAACCTATTAATTAGGGTTGTTTTGCTTAAAAATATATTTTCAATATATATATAATATATAAAAATAATATATAATATATTTTTAATTCATGTTAATATAAAATGCCAGAGATAAACTGTGGTAAGGCTACAAACCAGTAAACTGATTGACAGTAGACATAATGGATTGATTGCCTATGAATTAGGGTTGCTGTGCCTTAAAAATAATCAGTAGGTAAACAGTTGTGAGGGTACAAACATATTTTGGGGCTGGAATGAAGATTAATAGGCTATTTGAATTGTATGTAAATATGCATCTAAAGATAAGCAAAATGTAAACTGAAAAAAACTGAAAAACCCCTTCAGCATAGGCTGTCCATGTAGCTATACGTTCACACCACACAGTACCAGCAGTCTTTCACTGCTCCTACTCGTATGTTAAGTAATCTGATGGCCCATGTGCTTTCCATTTGCTGTGGATGATATTATTTTCACATTTGTGAAGTTGAATGAGGGCAGCACCAATCTGATGATTTGATGCATTATTAATGTTTGATCATTAGAGAACATCATCTAATGTAGGAGAGACCCCTTAATGTAATATTACTGCTGTTCAGATAAGATATTCTTCTTTTTGATAGATTAAGAGCCAGTACTGCCTCACAGTTTGTTCTCCATTTAATTGGCACTGAAACATCAGTGACATTTTTTGTGTATGTTTCATATTAAGTCCGATTACTGTAAATCAAGACCATGCTTCGTGAGACTTTACGCCAGTGTGGAAACACTTTTGGATAAAATCTGTCTCAGTTCTGTCCTTTCTCATTATGTGTTCATATTATGGCCAGCGTCACACAACAAACCACACATTTGAACTTCCAATACTGAGGTCATTATGATTTGAATACCAGATGAAAAATATGAAACAATCCATTTAATCCAAAGTGTTTAAATTATGAAAGCCAGTTCATGTTTCAGTTCATGCAATAAACCCCTTGTGACAATATGACAGTTCACAGTACGATAGGGAAATGCCCCAGCAGCGTGAGGTTTAACAATGCTTTCATTGAATACTACTCCATCTGCTTACTGCTGAACTGGAGAAAAAGTCTGTCAAGGACAGCTTACATAACGCTGCAGTCTCCTTTGCTGAGTAGTCTTGTGAAACAAACACCTACTGTATATTCATTAATAACACTGTATACCAAAGGAAAACTCTACTTTGACTTGATCCATCAGTTCTCAGCATCATCATCATCATCGTGTCATAACCAAGCGGCAACCTCCATATATGAAATAAGAAGTCAATGCAGAAATGCCAAGGCTGCAATTCCTTGACCGACCACTTGGGGCTGGCTCAAAAAGTGAGTATATCCTCATTGACTTCCATGTTAAAATTCCAAACCTTACAGCAGAAATAGGCACCCATTGGTTTGTGGACTATTATTTGAACCCATGAGTTTAGCATTTTGACCATCAGCATATTGTTTTTGGAGCCAAAAGGGAGCACATTTGGATGAGAGGATGAAATTGAGTAGGATGATGCCAGATTATCAGCTAATGCTTGTCTTGCATGGTAGCAACTTGTCAGTAACAAGATAGCCACGTCCATTTACTGAAACTATAGGATTTAGACCATAAACTCTTTCAGAAAATTTTACTGAGGTAATAAATCAAATAAGAAGTAAATTTTCTCATAGACATCCATGCAATCTAACTGCTTTTGCAACAAATGGAGTCGCCCCCTGCTGGCCGTTAGAAGAAATGCAGGTTTAAGAAATTTCCACATTGGCTTCACTTTTCAGACCTGGGGGTTGCCACTTGGAGAAAAAACTGGGTCACATATTGTGTTTTTTAATATATATGTTTCAACAATATTTAGTCATAGCAGAAACTGCACCAAAATCCATGCATGCCGTGTTGTTATTCCTATCAATTGTTTTATAATTCATACACCTACTGCTTTTTGAAGAGCCGCCACCTGCACTCCTGCACATTGTACCATCAGAAGCATTACAGTTACAGTACACTAAGCCAAACGGCTGTAGCTGGAGGAACAGTATAAAGAGGGAATCTTGAGATGCAGGTGAGCTGCTGGTCTGCGAGGCATGGCGAGAGCAGCGCTGTAACACACAAGTCATCTCACCCTGACCCTGCATCACGGTTCACAGCTCCTGTTTCCGCTGATTTTCCGGCTCAAATGGGTGTCACAATGCCATGAGCAGCATCCTCCGGCACTCTCGGTGGCTTTCCACCTGCCAGCTCATTGTAATTCCGGCTAAAGTCGGAGGGCAGCATGTAGCACACGGATTTAACAGGTAAATTCATGCCTAAAGCAAAAATTATTTATTCAAGGGATCTGTATCTATTTCATATCCCAGTAATGACCCTGTTTTGCATTTACTGAGTGGCATGCTGCGACATTGTCACAACATTGTCAAAACATGTCATTTCAGCATCATTAATGAGCCCTGTAGGAGCAACAGCGGATTCAAACAACGGTACAAAAACATACATCCTAATGCATGTGTGTGTAATTACATGTGGAGATATATTAATGTGAATCTGCACATAGGCCTTTTTCACAGCAGACAGTTTGACTTGTCATAGTCGGAAAAGCAGGTGAAACAACTTCCATTAATAGTTGCTCAGCTGCATTAAATGTCCCAGTAAACCATGAAAGTGAACCATAGAACCATCTAACCTACATTGAAAGCAGTTGGATCTTCACAGAGGATATTTTCGACTTGATATTGCAGGAAAAGCACAGGTGAAACTGATAACATTGTAGAATTTTTTTTTTCAGTGTCTATGCACATACATTTGTGTATCTGGTGTGCTACCAACCCAATAAGACAAGGTCGTTAAAAATAACAAATTGCAATAGCTAGGAGGCTCAAAGTGTGACAACCTGGGTTTGAATTTGGCATATTGTTTCTTTATCCTCAAAATTTCGTACGGTAACTGAACTAGGATCAGTGGTGGACTCAGGCAGTCTGAGAAAATATGCCATATAGGTCAGCCATCGTTTTTTATTTGAGTGCACCAATTAGGACACTTTATCATTATTTCTCCATTCCTCCACCACTTTGTCATCTTTTATCTACCGTTTGGGCATCCAAGAGGGCACTGTTGCTGCTTTTTGTTCAAACATGAGGGCAACAAGAGAGGTGATCGCCCTCATGTCCCTCCCTTGTGTTCCCAAGTGTAAAGTATTCCTGTTAAATTAGGGGCAAATGTTGAAACCATATTCAAGTAAAGAACCAAAAATGAAAACGGAGACACCTGTAGGCTTGTTTGCACCACTCTCCTCGTTGCCTGAGGGAAAACCCGGATGGAGAATGGAAACTTTATTTTAAGCATGATTTGACAGAATCACCACACCTAAAAGTTTCCTTTGGCCTTGAGAATGCTGAACCTCTTCCCTCGCTATGATGAATCATTTCAGGCTGCACTTTTATCCTGATTGCATGTACACAATTTATTTTTTTTCGCAGCTGAGATGACTGCCATCATCCTGCACCTGCTCCGGATGACTTTCCACTATCATCTTTCTCCGATCAAAACAATCAAAAGCCATATATGCTTTTAATCCCTGCAGCATCCACTGACCTACTCGTGTGTCTTTAAGCAAGGCACCGACTGAGCCCACTCTGCCTGCACAGTTTCTCTGATGAACACTTGCACCAAAGTGTCTTCCTGCACAACATGCAGCTGAAACTTCCAGACTTGAGTTTGCAGTGTTAAATGACTGGTAGAAAGACTATATTTCATTATGACCAGCACTAGTAAGGCTCCCTTGAAGAACAATGTGTGGCTGGATGCCTGTGTGGGCACCTGTTTGCTGCCTGCAGGCTGTCACCAAGCGGGAGCAGCGTTAAGTGGATGTGACTGCTCTGATTGCACTCCATGGGAAAGCGAGAAGAAATAGCCTACCTCTGATCATCAACGCGTCATATAATGTTTCAGCGGACGCCCCTCCCCCTGTCTCGTTTTTTCCCCTCACTCAACCTCTCCTTTGACTCACAGAGGCGGCTCACCACTGGTGCACGGACCGTGGAGGATACGGGCAGAAGATGGCTGACTTAGCCGGGCACCGCGAGCCCTCGGCGGCATCACCAGCGTCACACGGGCCGCTGAAAAGCTGCAAGACATCCGCCGTCTGGCGACTGTAAACAGCTGCCGCTGCCTCTCTCTCACCCCCTTCCTCACTCCCCTCCTCACCGCAAATATTGACAGAAGTATCTCAGAGAAAACATGGCAGAGATGGAAAAAGAGGGCAGACCTCCGGAAAATAAAAGAAGCCGAAAACCAGCTCACCCGGTGAAAAGGGAAATAAATGAAGAGATGAAGGTAAAAGGGGGTCTGTGCCCGGGTGCATGTGATTACGCGTGGAGTGCTTGTGAGCAGCATGCATGTCTGTAGAAGCACTGAAACCAGGCAGTGAAATATACACTCAATTGGCTGCATGATAGTCAAACTTTGATTTATGATTTTTTTTTTTTAAGTTCTATTGTCATATATCCAGGCTGAATGGCAGCCCGAGCAGCGCACCCTGCCAGCATACCGCCTTGCACAATGGATGCGGCACCCATTCACTGCTACTGTAGTAAGTTTTGAATCAATGAGGAATACAGTGTACGTTCCTGTCGCTTCATGTCACAATTTCGCTGTTTGTGTGCCCTGCCTTTCATGGCTTGCCCAGAGTAAATGGAAAATCCAGTGCGTCAGTGAAGGCGTCAACAGTGCCTCTACTATTACTATTAATACTGTTACACTACGGCGCAACGAAGGGCAGCCAATGTGCATAATTAGTCTAAATCAATGGGGGAACACCCGCCTATCCGCGGTGCTTTTTGCGGGTCCGTGTCGTGGCTTTGCTTCTATAAGTCGAGGTGTGTTTATGTGTTGCCCAGCTGCCCAGAGGCGTGAGATCCAGATGTGCGTCTGTGAGCTTTACGCACCCGACAAGAAGCACATTGTCTCCAGTGTTCGGCCTGCACGCTCCTCTCCTCAATATTCACCCACACGTTGTTTCTATTTTTTTATTTTTTTATTTGCACGGTGCACATTGTGATATTTGAGCTCCGTGCGGTTCATTGTGGGGGGAAAGAAAGTGTTCCCGGCATGTGTGTGTGTGTGAGAGGGAGGCAGGCTGTGTGTCCGCTTTGTCTTCATCTCTTCATTGTTTGTACACATTTGGCTGGAGACACATATGCACTCTGCTGCTCTGGGTGGATATGCAGGTGATCACATCGGGAATAATTGTGGAAATTGTGATTATTTTAGGCAGGGAGAGAGGGGGGAAAAGCGAGCGTGCTGGCTGTGAGCGAGTCCTGAAACAACCCTGGAATAAAGCCTTTTTGTATTTAGACACATCCAAAATACATTAACGTGTCAACACTTCTTCTCCTCTTACTGTAAAACATAAAAAAATAATGACAATTTTATTGATGGCAATCTAGAAGCTTTGCTGGTGGAGCAACGAGGAACAGGCAGTAATGCATGATAATGCAGCCTTTAAAAATCTGTTTATTTTAGCTGTGTAATCTACAGCACTGTGTGGAGGGTATTTTCCTTGAGTGCTATTTACTTATTTTCAGCTGCATTCAGAGTTGTCCTTGCTTGGTACCTGAAATGCATCTGAGGTTTACAGAAAGGGAATTTCTTGAATTCATTTTTTCTTGATTAAATAATAAAAAAAAAAATAGATAAAAAGTCTTCAGTTTGAGAAGAAAAGCCTTCCTCCTGTTGTCTGGTCCTGGTGACAGGAGGGAGGGATGCAGGGTGGTGGTGGTGAGGGTGGTGGGGGTCTCTCCATGTAGAAATGTCCTTATTTCTTATCAGGGGAGCACTTGAGGGAAGTCTCAGTGGAGCATTTAGAATGGATGAAATCTTTATGAGCATCATTTAGGCACAATAAAGTGCTGTCTGTCCGGGTTTTATTTGGTCATTTTTATCATTACAGCAGAGAGAAAATATTACCATAAATCTATTTGCACTGCGAAAAAAAAATCTAATTAAACGTCTCCCTCTTGTAATTCATCAGATTGACCATGTCGTTATGTTATGTGATGTCAGGCATCAGTCAGAAGTGATGTTTTATTTGCAGGTGAGTTTTGCTGTTGGATGATAGATGCTGGGAGGCGGGTCATCGTTCAGGAGTCAGGGAATTGACATCTCTTGTGAAATTTTTTTTTTTCAAGCAGACGTGTCAGTTAAACATCTCATTTCATAAAAGCAGCTTAATTCAGGATATGGTTTGTCAGCACAGTGTGGATTTTTGGATATGAAGATGCACCTGAGCAAACAGAAATGTTAGTAGCTTGTGTGTATTTTCTTTATCATGTCAAGCTTTTTCCTTATCTGATGTTCGGGTCAAAGGTCAGAGGCTTTTAACCCCTGAGAGGCAAGTTTTTTTATTCTTGACATGATAAATAAAATTGAATTACATGTTTTTAGATATGTCAGTACATACTGTAATACAGCAGATGTGATGTTGCATTATTGGTGCTTAGGGAAAAAACATCACTCTTCTCACGACAACTCCAGCATCCAATACCAGGGGGAAGCTTCTGAACGGAGCTGCAGATGTGGTTAAGGTGTCAAAACACTTTCGAAGGCTAAACAAGTTCGATTGTAGCTCATTATGCAACCTTGAATTTCATCTCCGATTGCACGCACGCACACAAACACATGCTTACACACGTCGGCACACATACGCGGCTGTCTGCAGATTTAATTTAGGAGAACACTGATCCATAGATAGAAAATAGCTGCAGCCTCTCTTTCTTCATTGTGACTTTATGAGTGAATGATATAATATAAATGAGGTTGTATCTGATGTGATATAACATGAGGTTAGTGGGATTATGAGAGTGTTGATAGACTTTAAATCTGAACCGTGTTCAGAGCTGCAGCTAATTAACACTGTGCCATGGTTGCGTGGTAATAGCCTAGAGCGCTATGGGAAGTTTAATGTATTGGTTTCCTGCAGAAAACTCCCTTCGATTCCAATTTTTCAGAACAAAAAGACCCAGTTTGTAGTTCCTCTCATCTTCGATATTACAGACCGAAAACACACACACACGCAGACAGATACACAATGTGCCCTTGTGAGGGATCATACTCTGCAAAACCAAACAGTCTGACAGTGTTTCCTTCATCTGGCTGCTTAATGTGTGCCACGGTAAAATAAGCCCCGGTGAGTAATCAAGGACAAGGAGGAGTGGGCATGGAGGGGATATGAGAGGCTGGAGAGTGGTTTAAGAAACAGTGGAGAAAGGAATGTATACAGCGCGGGGCTGGCTAAGCTGTAAAAACTGTAACCTGAGTGTCTCTGCTGGATCCGATATCAAGGAAAGTAGAGGGAAATGAAAGCAGAGGAGAGGGAGAGGCAGGCAGAGGAGGAGAGAGGGAGCAGGGGAGTGGAAAAGTGGAGAAGTAGAGGAGGACGAGGAGAAGGAGGAGGCAAAAGGGAAACTTGGCGTGTGGATTCAGGAATTTTATCACGGTGTACAGTGACCTGCTCTGGTTTCTACCCGCAAGGTATCCAATTCCCACCATCATCATTACCACAAGCCCTACTGGCCACGACTGGGTCTTACTGGAGGGAAACAAGGGGGAAGACTGTGGAGCCTCGAATGTTTTTAATCATTAGCCACTGCTGAATATATGGCGGGGAAGTGCCAGCTTGTTAATCTGTAGACAAACACCTCTACGTCTAATTTAATTAAAAAAATATATAGAGTTAGTGAGCCCAGCTAAAATGATTGTCATATCCATATATATTATGATTTTACAGTTTACATATGTGTTTGTTTGCACAATAATGCCAACAACACTTTAACCCTCATGATGCCAGAATAAACAGCAGGTTTTTTCCATCATTAAAAGACTGTTGCGCATTGTCTTAGTGTTATTTTAGTCGAATGAGCAGAAGAAAAAACGATGCTGAGGTTAACAAAGGTCTTAACCACTAAGGAACTGGACGGCGGTATATTGTCTTTTATGGAAATAATTTTAATAATAGTAATTTAATCTAAAACACTTTCTAAACCACGCAGTTTCAAAGCACTTCACATGTAGTATAGAAAGCCTCTACACCCCTCTGCCAAATGCTTAATATTCATTGAAGTGCAATATTTGTTAACAGAGCCTGAGAGCAGCGCTACAGTACCTGAATCCAGTATTCAGACTACCTATTTATTACAAGTCTTGCAGTTGTCCTGGTCTCAGGCCTTGTTGCACTTGTTATTTTCTTGGTCTTGGGCCTTATTGCTTGGTTTTGTCTTGGTCTCTGGGTTTTGTCCAACAAATTTTGGTTATCGTGACAGACCTAAAAGTATTAGAGTGCAGCACTACCTGTCCTGAAAAGACTCTGTAAAACCACCAACTTGTCTTTAACCGTCTTTCCTGGCGTTTAAATGATACACAAGAATAGGGATACAATAATAACGTTTATGCTGTCTTGTAGTCCATCTTATAGTCAATGGTAATGCTACACAAATAGCATCCCATATACATGGACAAGTCAGCAGGGACAACAGTATTATGAGGACAGTAATGGTGGCCTTGTGTACACCTTGCTAGTGCTGGTTTGGACCCTTTCTGTCTTTAGAACGTCTTTAATTCGTAATGGCACAGATTTAACAAGGTGCTGGAAACATTGCTCAGAGATTCTGGTCAATAGTCTCATGATAGCATCACACAGTGGCTGCAGATTTGTCAGGATGCTCATCAATGTTGTTACCTGACCCAAAGGTGCTTTATTGGACTGCGATCTGGTGACTGTGGAGGACACTTTAATAAAGAGACCTCATTGTCATGTTCAAGGAACCAGTTTGAGATGATTTAAGCATTATGACATGCTGTGTTATACTGGTGCAGGTACTCATCACAAGATGGGCACCCTGTGGTCATAAAAAGATGGAAATGGTCAGCAACAATACTCAGGTTGGCTGTGGTGTTAAAATGATGTTCATTCAGATCTAAGGGGGCCCAAGTGTGCCAAAGAATATTCCCCATACAATAATTTCACCACCAGCAGCCTGAACTGTTGATACAAGGCAGGATGGACTAATGCTTTCATGTCCAAATTCTGACCCTACCATCTGATTTGCAGCAGAAATTGAGACTCTTCATACCAGGCATGGTCTCCCAATGTTTGTGTCTTTTTAAATTGTCCAATTGCCCATGCCATTATAGTTTTCTATTTCATGTTTTAGCTGATATATATGGCACCCGTTGTGTTCTTCTGCTGCTATTAGCCATCGTCCACTGCACTGATTAGCAAGCAATCAGTTCTTGCTGTCATTGTTTTTTATTAGACCATGTCAGTTTGCTTCTATTGCTCTGTTGACCGAACAAACAACATGTATTAAGTTTGGTTTGGACCCCTACAGGCTGTAATAGTCATTACACCCCTCAGTACCCGTGGTGGAACCAATACAGAGATGATTCTGCTTCTTGGAGCCTCATCGTCTGTGGGGTTAATAAAGACTTTCGAGTTTATACCGATGTTATTCTCAGAGGAAAGACCACAGTCTCACGGTTTTGAGGAAAGGATGTTCTACTTAAATTTCATAGATGTATATTTTAGTCTTATGGTGGCACTAGAAGAAAGCTCAGATATATTTTTTCCAGCAAATTTGCTCTGGTTCTTGAACCGTTCAGAATTCCTGGAACCTTGGTGCTATCTTGCGAACCAGCCTGCAGTTTTAAATGGAACCAGTGTAATTAAGGATAAATGATCAATGGAGGGCATTACATCATGCAAGATGGTGGATTGCATTGATTACCTGCAAGCTTTTGCTTTGATACCACATATTGGACAATTAAAGATAAAAAGATGTAGATTACGTGCAAGACTTCATCGTCTCTTTCAAGGCTGCAGAGGTTGTCACGTCCCCTTCAGTTCAAACTTCAGGTTGAAGAAAACCTGCTGTTCCAGCTGGGAACCATTTTTCTGGGGTCGAAAACGAATACATTTTTGGTTGAAATGCCTTAAGTGGATTGGAACCAGTTCCATGTTGGTGAAAATGGCCGATAAGGTGTCCAAAATGGAAAGGGATTGAATGAGCTAAGTAAACATAATGGCAGCATGGCCTGGCTGTTAGATTTCTATGTTTATGGTGTACAAGTGGCCTTGCGGAAATCACCAAATAACTCGGATATGGGATATATAACTAGGATATATATGAATTATCTGGGGACAGTAAATATCTAGAACCAATCATATGGAATTCCTGACATTTGGTTTTAAAGATAACCCTGGCATGGACCAAAAAAAAGTTCAAGGGAAACTTTTAATGGTGGCAGTAAGTGAAAGGGCAGGTTTGAAAGGTCAACATAGTTAAGATGGATAACAGACCAACAAAAGTTCCCATCCTTGCATTTAAGCAAATGCATTGTGGTTGCCTTTCTTGAACTTTTCTAACATGTAGCAGTTTGGTAGCTGGATGCATAAACTACTTTTCCAGTGTACCTCTGTTCTGTTTTGAGGCTATTGGAAGTCTTTGGGATAAATAAAAGCTGATAAAAAGAGATATTTTTCTGTGTTAAACCAGATAAAAAGCCCATACATTCAGTGTGACATATAGACATCTGTAGCTGCCTCTGTGCCTCCAACGCCTCTTCCTCCCCAGCTCACCCAGAGCCAAAGTTGGTGCCGCTGCTTTGATGAGCCGCCAACCAGGATTAGATTCCACTCTTAATATCACTCCCACTTTCTCAAAGTAGTAGGGTGACACAGAGGACAGGATGGTAGGAAGGAAAGGGAGACACAGAGAGATGCTGTGTTTTTGTCTCAGTGATGTGGTTATTTTACAGCTACATCCGTTTTACTCAGGAGTGCATTCAGGTTGGGTTATGCTCCAAGTCATTTGTTGAAAAGGAGGATTTTCTCATTGAAGAATTTTTCTTCTCAAGGTTTCAGCCACGCAGTTGTGTTTGCCAGTATTTGCCCTTTAAACCTGCAGGAACACTGTTAGATTTTTAGTTCATTGTTAAGAAGTGACGTAAGAATGACTTGTTGGAAACTGCTGGAGAAATTTCTGCTTCTTATAACATCAGTTATTGTAATGTTTCACAGCATATGATATCGTCATATGCCAATTCAGCAGATATCACCCGACCCTAGCAGGTATTCATAATGTCTCATCCTATCTCTGTCAGATCCACCCTTTTGTCCAAATATGATCACTTCTGGCTCCAACAAAGACATGATTGAGATAAAAAAGCCAAACTTGAGGCTTCACAATGGTAGTTCACCAACCAATGGGCGATGCCATGGTTTCTACATCCACTTTCTTTATACCAGGGTGTCAAACTGATCCATGAAATGGCCTGTTTGGCTGCAAGAAAACACCTGATTCAACTCATTCCATCACCTGAACAGTCTTTGTTGCATCAGGTGTGCTTCTGCTTGGTTGGAACAAACACCTGCAGCCACATGGGCCTTGCATCCATCAATTTGACACCACCACCTTAAACAGTTTGTTGTTGCTTCATACAGTCTGTGATTCACACCTGGGGACTATTTACTTAACCAAGTTTATCTGATGTGGAGATGTAATAGTTGGAAGGAAACCCTGGTGAATACAGAGAAATCATGCAAATCCCACACAGGATGACAAGAGAGCAGTACATGTAGGTCATTTCTGTTAAGAATTTAAAGTGGTGCAAAATGCCATGAAAACACTGGGTGTCTCCATGGATAAAAACACGATTGTGTATATAGCTGTCAGGACCTAACTTTAGCTCTGCTCAGGAAGTGGTACTAAATCTGACTTCCAGGAACCTTCAGGCAGAGTGAGCACTGCTGTCACTCAGCATTGTTCAAGCACAAGTGCTGTTACATGAGCAAACATGAGCTGTCCTCATTAACAGCCTTCACTGCTTCAACCACCATTTTTTAAAAACCGCTTTGACGAAAAAGACTGAGATTATAAGTGTTTGGATTAGACTTTAATTACTGTAAATAATCACGACAAATCCTTTCATTGTTGGATGCTGACGCTGAGAGCTCCAGATGTTCCCTCACATGTGTTTGCAGGCTAAACCTTCTGACAGATGCAGTAGTTGCTACATGGTGTTTCTTGTTGCAGCGACATGGTGCTTCGACTTCACCTGTAATTGACTTGAGCCGTGCCCTGCACCTTTGTGCCACGTCTATGCATTGACCACCCCACCACAGTGGTATTTCATAACAGGCAGATCAATAACTCCTGTCATTCTTCATTAATAATGCCTTTCTAGCATTTGTACCAAGCTCTCTTACTGCGTGTGGCAAATTTACTTCTGCACAGTACAGCAAAAACTATATGTTCCGTATGAACAAAGCAAATCCGAGGCAAAACTGATCCTAGAGCAGTGCTACTACTCTGAGATACAAATACAGCACATCATGAATTTCTCTGTAAAATGCTTAGAAACAGAGTAAATGTGCTGATGAGGCAGGAGGAAATCTGCCTCTGTCACTCCTATACTGTGCCACAGTGTCTCAAATATGCAAAAAGATACTTCTGCCTCAGTCTAAACAAATGTGTGTGCTGCCGTGTGTGTGTGTGTGTGTGGGCTCGTTCCCACTTGTGTCTCCCTTACTATAATACCACTGTAAGCAATATCCAAACTGCGCTTTGTGTTGGTGCTCTGTTAATTTAATTTGTATCAAGTAATTGAGTCAGTAGACCAACCTGTTGTCTGCAGGCTGTAGACTCAGACAGTCCATGCTGTGTCAGCGTGCATGATGAGCCATTCAAGACCCTTTTTTCTTTTGTTTCTGCCTCCACGCTGGAGACAGCTGTGGCCAAAGGCATTGTGCTTTACGATTGTCTGTCCATCCGTCCCATACACTATATTAAAATAGTGGACTCATTCATTGTGACGTCAACCATTGGTATGTAAATTCTGGTTTTGAAGCCTTGAGATTGGCTTTTTGACCATCGGCATCTTGTTTTTTGCAACTAGCACATGTGCAGAATGGACTCGGAGCCAGATATTATTGCAGGAACTACTGAAAAGACTTTAAATTAATTTTAAATTAACTTCCAACTCAAGAATAATTGAATTGATTAGAATTTGGTGGTCAAAGGTCATTATGACCTTACAAAACATGTTTTTGGCCTTAAATGGAATAGAAACCTGAACTCAAACACTAAATATGACATTTCACACAAATTTCTATCAGGATAACATGCTGAAGTGATATTAATACCTCAAAGGTCAAAGGTTATTTTCACCATGGTATCAAATTGTTTCACAAAAAGACTTCTGGCCATTATTCAACATCGTAATTTCATCAATAGAAGGGCAGGCTGTGACCATGTGTCACAGTTGGTTGGATACTGAATTGGTGACACTGATCTTGGTTGCCCAATTTGAAATTGTGGTGATTGTATTGATTTGGGCTTCTGGTTTGTGTGTAAAGCATATTTGAGTTGTCTAAGCTCATTGTTTTTGCTGGTGTTGGCTTCATTTGACTGCCGTTGCACCATGTGATGAAGCTCTCTGTTAGTCCTCTTTAAAAATAGTGTCCAAGTGAAGACAGTTTCTCAATGGAAATTATTCACTGCAATGTATCCTCATAATGTCATAATACTTTTATCTAAATTCCTTAAAAATCTTCATTACATTCAGAATATATGAGGCTAGACAGACATGGGTGTAAACTGTTACTTGACTGGTAGCTGCGTATGTTATTTCTGTCTGAAAATACTCTAGAATACACCATACAAACTCCACTGAGACCTTGTAGTTTCACTTTATTTGCCCAAATTAAATTCTGGTTTGAGAGACGGTCACTTTTCCACCCACAGGAAATCACGAATCAATACTTCAGCCCGGCCTCCAGCAGTGAGTGCACACTCTCCAGAGAAATCTGCTCTCAAGTTAGAACTTTTCTCTCTCTCGTCCTCTTGGAATAAAACATCGTGGACCTGCCTGGTTGATTGACATGAACTTTCTGTGTGCAAGTCACTAGATGCATGGTTTTTCTAACTTATACTGCAAACATCGGAAGTTGCCCTGTGCACTTGTAAAGTTAACGTGGATGCTAAATCTATATGAGGGTTGTGCGTTTCAGCATCTTTTCCGTCAAATCCAGCATCTGATCTTTTTTATATGGGGCATTCCTTCATTATACACGTACAGACAACTAGTGAAGGCTGATTCTTTAACATTTTTTCTTTACTGAGAATCTACAGTGGAGGCAGGACTGACATATTTGAGAAAGGAGAAGATATAATTCAAGTTTTTCCACAATCTGAATGTATTTTTTGCCCTTTTTCTCTCAGAATGTAGCAATGGTTTGATGGTGACTTCAGACAACAGATGCACATACTCTCTTCTCTTCTACCCTTATTTTGCTGTTAAATTTAGATCAGCTAAGAGTCAGATGTGCTGGGTGGCACTGAAGCACTCCGACACGATCACTCCTGCTCTGACATATCGACAGGAGCTGTTTATAATTGACATTTAACTGCTTGATGCAGTGACTGATGAGAGTCGGCTGAACGCCATCATGAGATAATGCACGGGCTAAAGTGGGACTGGCTATAAAATAATGAACCGACTCCAGTCTTGTCAAGTCGATCTGGAGCAAGCCCACCAATGGCGTGACAAGGCGGGTCATCACTGTGGCAACGCACTGTGCAAGTACTTTGCTGCATGGATAGTGTTTGCCCTTGCAAGCTTGTAATACAATCTAATTGACAGGCTCGTCCCTTACCTGAGGCTAATTTAGTCAGAATTTGCTTGTTGTGTTTATCATTATCAGAAACACTTACAAAAATGTATTCAGCAGCAATATGTGGAAAACATTATTTACAGCAGCGAGGACGAGTGTTCCCTCTAAGCTGATAGTTAAGTGACCTGTGACTAATATTTTAACACACAGACCAAATAATTAGAGCTGATTCATCCTCAGTCGCTGCTGTAGGTTGTTTCCAGAAAGAACATTTTCAGCTATGTTTGCGAGTCAGACGATAGCTGAACCGTTTACCATAGTTTAGGGTTCAGTGAATAGACGCTCCTGGGAATGTTCCAGCTGGGAGGTGTGTGGTGATAATGGGCTGTGTGCATTAGCAGGGTTATGGTTTTGTTTTGAGTACAGCGTTTATTGACTGTGTTGTGAGAGGCTGTTATGGAGGAAATACGTTTTTGTTTCACCTGCATAGAGTTGTGTTTATTTTTGCATACCTGCACTCAATGTTTGCAGATCACTTTGTACTGCTGGGACTTTACACAACTTAAATGGCATTCACAAGGCATGAAGATGATTTCTTCTTAACTGTGAAGAGTTATTTACTGCTCATACATATACATTATTTTATATATTTACCTTAACATTTTCTTATACTTGCCTATCTTCGAGTGACAAGTTTTCATAGTATTGCAAAACAGTAAAACTAGAAAAGCCCTCGGAGAGCGCAGACCTCCGCCAAGGCAATAGGGTCAGTTATGTAATACCAAACTGCACACTTGAAGGATTATATAGAAAGCATGTATTTTGGGAGCACACTGGCATTGAAACATTTCATCCACTAGATGGCGGCAGTTAGTGAAGGCAATAGGATCACTGACACAATAATATAAATTTGCAATATAAATTGCAGATGGTGTTCCGGATCACCGATCACCACCAAAATCTAATCATCTGTTCCTTGTCCCAATACACACGTTGTCCAGAGATTTAATCCAAATCCGTGTGGTACTTTTTGAGTTATTTTGTACACAAACAAACAGACAGATAAACGGCAGCGAAAACATAACCTCCTTGGCGGAGGTAATAAAGAAACATTTGTGAGAAAGTAGTATTCTAGTTTCTTCAGTATCACATTGAGCATGTTTGTGGTCCCCTTTTTTTTGCAACCGGCAAATGAAAGAATGAAGAACACTTCTGCCGCGATGAATCACTGCCTGCAGGTGCCGCTGGTGGAGGCAGGTGGGGCTGCTTTTTGTCAAGAATTTGCCAGATTTAAAGGTTTGTGGCGAATGGAACTTTTTTGTTCCAGAGCTCGGCACAGATCAGACACTGTGCCCCGCCTGCCTGCCTGCCTGCCTGCCTGCCTGCCTGCACTCCTCCGGGCGCCACTATTGCCTGGCAAAGGCGGCAGTGTCAGCAGCACGGAGATCTGTGGGGACTAAAAAAAAAAGACTGTACTGCATGTTAAGGGGTTTTAACATTTGCCCTTTAAGTTGGCTGTTGCTGGGGGTGAAGGCCCACTGAAAACTAGGAAGATAACTAATTCCATTATAAGTTATAAGTTGCCCAATTTGATTTTACATTTTCTCTCATTGTTGGCCAAAGTGTTTTGGGCGGCAGTGTCTGTCTGTCTGTGTTTCCGCTGCATATACATCCTCTGGCCAACAGATGGCGCTGTGGGGTGAAGTTTGCCTTGTTTGTTGTTGTTTTTTCTATCTTGTGCAATCTGTACTTCTACTGTTTTCTGATGGATTAGCCAACAGCAACACATTACACTGCCATCTTCTGACGGAAATACGTTTATGCAGCTTTGTTTATGTGTCTTCACTGTGGTCTTACTATATAGTGATAAGCTCTTTCTGCTGCTTAGTGTGCAGTGATAGTGTTATTGTCAGAGTCTTTAATACACTCTGTTAACATCCTCCTGGTGTATCGTGCCATGAATGGGGCCATTAGTTCGGCTGTGGAACGGTTAACCCCAATTAGCTTGATCTGTACTAATGAAGAGACCTGGATGAAAAACCTATATACATTGTGGTTTTCTCAAGACACGTCTTTAAATTGGGATCACAGCATTTCTGCCTAATTAGTTGGTGAAATGTGGTATTGTGGTTAAATCTAAGAAGCTGGTCTTAAAGTCAAGGTCTCAGGAGAAACGCAGCAGATGTAGCAAAGCAACAAAGTGTTGCATTTGTCTTCATCGTGTTCAAAATGTCAAGATGTTTCCTTGGGTTATATTCATAATTCATGTGATATTCACTTTTATATCTTACTCTGTATTCACTAAATCCCTTTTTATCTGCACTGTAGCAGCTTGTATTGCAGGAATTACAACTAAAGTTTGGTACATGAAAGAATGAAAGACTTCTCGGCTCTTTGTGTTGCAGAGTTTTGCAGAGAACACCATGAACGAGCTGCTGGGCTGGTACGGCTACGACAAGGTGGAGCTGAGAGACTCTGACAACCTGGACATAGGAGAGACGCCACAGCACATCTCTGTCCTCAAAGGTATGGACCTCTGACATGCAGGACACCAGCTCAGAGTGTTTATTCATTAAGTAGCACATGCATTTTCACTATCCACCATAAAAATAGTTTGCTGCATTCAAAGAAAATAAAACGAGTGAAAATATTAAGTGAACATGAAATATGACATGTGTGTTAAAGGCCCTAGAGTCTTTAATTACGGGGTCCTACATCCACACACTTCATGTTACACTTGGGAGGTTTCTGTCCTTTAGTTGTTGTCTGCTCTGGTTGAAGTGGGCGGGGCTCACGAACCAAAATGTGAATGAAAATGTGACAACAGATGGACTGTTTGCTTCTGCTATCTGCACTGTCAGTCCACTCCCACACAGCTCTGATGAAGCTGAATGTATTAAATGTTATTAAACTAAGAGTGTTTCCTGAACTTTAAACCGGAGATAAGAAATATATTTTTTGGCCTCTTAGAATCAAGCTGCAAACAAAACAATGACATGTGAATAACACTGAAATGTTTGTTATATAATGTTTATTTATACTTATTGATATCAGAAAATGTGAAGGTATTTTCTGTCATGTTTTTCATGTCATGCTTGTCTTTGGGCCCATGGTACTACTGTTTTTGCAATAGATGCTATTATATTTAATAGCAGTAGTCCCATATGGCCAAAGACTATATATGTGTATATATATAAACATGGCTTTGACTTCTGATAAAGTGTGATTTTTCACTTGATTCATTTAAAAGTTTTACTGATATTAACTTAACAGTATGTCTGACTTTCATGACTTTAAATGCTGTCTTTGAGTAAAAATACATCATAAAGTTGATATGATGAGCTGGTGAATAAACACATGGAAACCCTATAGAAATAAATTAGCATTCATTTAGATTGACGTTTGTGTCCACCTGACAGATCCGAGCCCAATATTCACACTGTTTTTGGTCGACACTAACTCCTGAGGCCAAGTATCTGACTCATTAGCTGCTAAATGCTGCACTGTGTTCACCGGCTAGTTTGTCAGTCTGCCATTTGGAGCCGGGCAGGTAGCATACAGTCAGTGTTTTCAGCTGATAACTGCTGCCTGCTGCAACAGGAATGGGCCTGGGAGAAGTGACTGAACTGAAATAGTAAAGTTGTGGGCTGGCAAAGCAAAACAATGACATTGGATGCAGTGTTGGATGATTTCTCTGCGGGTTTGCCTCTATAAGTGACATTATTCACAGCACATTTGTTCATTTGATTTTGAGCTAAAGCTTATAAGGCCAAAATACGTGCATCAGGCCTCATTTGGAGAGTAACATCTTCCAGTTTCTGCACACTGTTTAGCATGAGGGTAACACACAACTGCTGGTGGACAGATGGACTTTAGGAGGTTGAATATAATGCCTTGTAGAGTTTTCAGTTGAATATATGCCACAAAGGACAAGCTAATTATCACATTCTGTTTTATTTTACACACAGCTCAACTTTGTGAAATGTGTGTTGTAGATTGTAGAAAAAGGTGTGCACACTCTGGCTCCATATGCATTTTTAACTTTATTTGATCCTGTTTTGGCCCGACAGGCCTTCTCAAAGATCAACAGGATACACAGCGAGTGTGGCAGCATCTCATCAGTTGTTTAGTGACACTTCAGTTTGCTAAATCTCTCCTCTCTAGAAAACTTGTTGCCAAAAATCCCAGCTTCAGCAGAGGGCAGCGACGGCTCTCCGGACCGAGCCAACAGCTCCCAGTCTTTGCCAGCCTCCAGGAACGGAGTCACAGAGTCCTCCACCACACCGTCCACCTCCATGCCCGGCACCAAGGAACATGGCAGCATGCCCATCATAGTCCCCATGATCCCCCCGCCGCTGATCAAGCCCCCTGCAGGTAGGGAGCACAGACACCTTTGAAAAGCAGTTTTGGCTTATACACGTCAAGAAAACAGTTAAACATTACGACTGCCAGCAGAAAACTGTATCAAAATGTAGTCAAACGGGCAAACCAGCCGTCCCCCAAAGCTGCAACTTTACTGTTTTATGCATGTGTGTGTTTTTAAACAAAGCTACTTTTCATATTACCAAAAAGATCAAGGTCATTTTTGAGCCGTCGCAGGCTGCTGATGTTTTCCCCCCGAATGCTGAACACACAGTCTAACTAGCAGATCTCATCCACAGCCGGCAGATTACAATGTAATGAAACCGACTTGCTGATTCTCCGGCACTTAGCAGGGAAACTGAATGTTTATGCAACATGAAAACTTTCTGCCTTTGCAATGGCCTGAAAGCCTCCAAAGCAGGCAGGGACAGTGGACTAATGAGCTAGCTACCTGCTGTACACCTTGTTTTCCTCCACCTGCCCAAGTGTCAATATAACCCCATCAACTCTCTGAGGAAATGTCCGCGTTCCTCGGCCAGACAGAGGGCTTCATTATCCCCTGCGTCTGCTGTGGCACAGGAGGTTGGTGCGGCGTGGCGGAGGGAGCGAACCGCCTTGGCATCGCCCAAGAGGAGTCCCCGCTGGCCCTGCCTAGGCGGGGAAACAGATGGTGTGGTCCCACTTAAAGCACCAGCACCAACCCACCACCCGGCCGACACCCCCTTCAACTCGCCCCCCCCACACCCCCACACATATGCTGAATTATTCATGTGCCCCGCAAAATCCGACAAAGGACCTTTTGAGGTGCAGGTACGGTGGATGATGGTGGCATTTAGTGTGGAGGCTGCATAATTACTGGCGGTGGTTTTAACCCCCCCAGATGCAGATGTTGGGGCTTGTTACGAGTTGCCAGGACGTGGGAAGGCGAAAAACAACTCCACCTCAAGATGTCTCTTTGTATGAAAATGTTGAGATATTTTGAAATACGTTGTGATTTCATGTTGGCCTTCGATCCTGTTCATTACGCTGTGGTGCAGAATTATTCCAAGCAATGTACAAACCCTTATCCACCCACCCAGTCGGCCCAGAATGAAACTATGTCTTGTTTTCCTGTTATCGCTGCAGTGGGCAGCAATCCAGATAGACACAAAAAGGCAGAGGGGCTATAGAGCAGGAATGAGGTAGAGCACAGAGGAGAGCAGAGGCATAAAATATGCATGTTGGTCCACTGTGCTATCTTTAGGGCCACTGGGAGTTATTCCCTTAATTGTGAGTTAGTCTTTACTTAAAATCTGATGGCCCCGTAGATCCATTAAGCTCAACAAGAGGTGAAAAGCCTGGCCAGCGTGCGATAAGGAGGTGAGCAGGGGTGAAAGACTAATGGGCCTGCGTTTTTTCGCCCTCACACCCGCGTAGTCATAATGTGATAATTGGGAGATACTGGAGGGAATCTCGGAGGATCTCTCTCATTGCAACAGCGACGGCACTAAAAGCCTGCAGCTCATCACCGGCAGTCACAGTTTACCACAGAAGAGACATTTCACTGTCACTGAGGGTCTGTTCAAATCATTTGTTGCCCACACTGACCACACAGCAGCACTGCAGCCACAAAGGTTCAAACGAGGAGCCGAAGCACGGATCACATTTTGTTGTTCTCAGGGAACTTTTTAGAGACAAAATTAATTTCTCTTAAAGGAGGAATGTGTGTAGATTTAGATCTGGGTTTATCCTCTTTGACCCTTAAATCCACAAATCCTTATTTTTATCTGAGAAATGAGCCAACACACTTCCTGTTCATAGTATTAACAAAAAAAGAAAAATTGTGGAAAACTCAAACATAGACTCCACTTACTGATAATCTGCAGTTCATCTTAACTGGTGGAGCTGTGCTGCAAACATGCCCACACACATAAAAGTGTACACCCACACAAACTACTCTGCTACTAACTGCTACGGGCAATATTATTATTTGTAATGTTAATACAGTATATCTATTTATTTTTTTTATCTTATACTGGTGACATTATGGCATTTTAGAGGGGAAATTCATCAGTAAACGACGTGGAGGCATCTGGAATGAAAAAAGACCTTTTTTTAGGTGCTCAGATTTTTCACCATTTTTCAAGCATATCCAGAGATCTACTTTCTCTAACTTTATGAATTAATATTAATTGTGTTCTACATAATTTTACATTATTCAAACAATGTATTACATTATCAGCCAAGACTCAGTCAATTGCTGACTATTTAAAAAAAAAAGAATTTAAAGAAAATTAAGAGCAAACACCATTTCTAAATCACGCCAAGCAATACCTGTGATAGGCCAATATTCAGAAGTAACTACATCTACATCGATGATGCTGAAGTGTAAAAAGTCTTAATTTCTGCTTTATCAAGTCTGTCTGCAAGACGACAAGCAAACTGCTTTAAAATGCTTGTTTTCTGAATTGAGTTTGGATCATTTAAGGCTTCTGCAAAACAGTGTCAGGCTCATTTCTTTGGCTATCTTTTCATTGTCTTTATATACAATCATGCTGTGTTAAAAAAAATCCTTTTGCATTTGTTATGAACACTCCAGTAACTGCCTGCAATCACCAGGCTCTTTCATTATGTATCATTGACATCCCATAGCCCTGATCGCACACAACTCGACCATTTCAAGTGAACTCAATGTGAAGATTTGCTTCATTTTTCGTTCTCTCTGCCCTCAAAGTGCCTTCATCATGAATAAACAAGGGAGAACCAGAAGACAAAATGAACTGTGGATTGTGTGGTGGATGGATGGGTGGGTGGGTGGGGTTTCCTTCAGGTCAGCTCGAGTCACAGTTGTGTAACTTGTCAGTCAGGGAAAATTGCTCCAAACTGTCTCACACAAAGACTTATAGCTTTAAAAAAATCTCTGGTGTAGTAAACACACTGTCTCAGCCTCCTGTGTGAACATCTCCAGCATCATCTCTGTTCATCCTTGTGTCCACTTCAGGTTCTCTAATACTCACACAGCACAGCCACAAATAGGCATCTTCCCATGTCCCTGGCTCATCCGGCTCTGCTGCATTTACCCGTGGCAGGCCTTCATTATAAATCCTACTGTGGTTTTTGTGGCCTGAATCTTGAGCGGATTTAGCCGGGCTGACTCAGTGGAGTTAATGCCTTTTGGTCCTTGTGTTTAAGACGTGCAGTTGTTACATGCATGTTGATATTTTATTAATTTAGTTCCCCATGAAGTAAAACATAAAAGATGCAGTGGTGGAATGTAACTAAGTACATTTACTCAAGTACTGTACTTAAGTATAATTTTGACATACTTGTATTTTACTTGAGTATTTCCAACATATGTGACTTTATACTTCTACTGCACTACATTTAAGGGCAAATATTGCACTTTTGTGATCAATTTAAAAATAAATACACATGTTTATGAATTAAACCACATAAAAATATAATATTAAGTAGTTCAAATTATAACAATCCGAGTGGGGGCATTCTGCATAATGAGTACTTTTACTTTTGATACTTTAAGTACATTTTGAAGTTTGAATGCAGGACTTTTATTTGTAATGGAATAATTCTACTGTGTGGTTTTAATACTTTTACTCAAGTAATTGATCCTAATACTTCTTCCACCACTGATTAGATGTCTCTCATGCGCAAATTTTGTAATCAGACTACTTTGATCTCAAAGTTTAAGCAGATTCCATAATGTTGATATTGGTTATAACATTATGGGTGTTAAATAACAGGTTACTTATAGTATTTATTATAATAGGAAACTATTAACTATAACTTTTTTCTGCGATAAGGCTTTTGTATTTTTTAAGTTGAAATATATTCCGAATAATCCTTCGACAGCCCTCAGAGTTTAAAAAGAGATCATTTAATAAAGAATATTTGATGAATTACACCCTGAACTTGAGCTACATCCGAGCTCATTTTCACTGTTGTTTGTTTCTTTTCAGATGAAGATGCATCCAACGTGCAGATCATGTGCGCCTGGTGCCAGAAGGTCGGCGTCAAACGCTATTCTCTGAGCATGGGGAGTGAGCTGAAGAGCTTCTGCAGCGAGAAGTGCTTCGCCGCCTGCCGCAGAGCCTATTTCAAGAGGAATAAGGTAAAACTCCTTTACTTCCCATCAGCTGGACACTTTTAACATCTTTCACAGGCTTTGCACATACCAGGCCTGGAAAGTACATGTGATCATCATCAGTGAGTCCCAGAGGAGAGAATAAGATTGACAACATGGATCCAAACATTTAGAAAACAAGCATGAAATACATCTTTATATACTTGTTTTAGTGTGAAATGTATTGTTAGGTAGCTAAAGGAACTTCTGACACATAGACTGTATGAAAGAAGTGGAAATAAATCAAGGGAGAAGTTGGCTTCTACATTTTCTCACAGACTTCAATACAATCTGGCTTATTTTGGCGACCAGTGGAGTCGCCCCCTGCTGGTCATGAGACAGAATGCAGGTTTTAGGCACAATTCAGACGATGAAGCTACGACCACGTCTTTGATACAGTCTATGATCTGAAATAAAACACTTAAGTTGTTCTCATGGTATAAAAAAATGCTTTGACTGAAATCAAAAACTAAACGCATGATATGAAACGGTATAAAATTTGGCTTTCTACCACCATGACAGCACTCCTTTTCACTTCCCTGTTTCAAGTCATACCTTCTTCATCTGCCGTGATATTTTTGTGGAGGGGACACGATTGTACCACTAGCTTTTTGAAACATTACACTCATGTTGATGACATCCGTCAAGCTCAACAACCAGGTTACATTATCTCTAAATCTAGTTGACACAGTGAACTCCCACATTGAACTCTAGCTTTACTGGTCATCCCAGTTAATTTCAAGGAGAAAAAAAGCAGTTTTTTTTGTCATTTGTAGACAGCGACAAACATTGGGCAATACCTAGCTTTACTCATGGTAAACTGTTAGCTAACTCATGGTTAGCTTACATAATGGTACTAGCTAAGTGTTATCATTACTTGCACACACAAAAAACTTTGCAAAGTCTTTTAGAAAAAGTACAAACAAACTATGTCAGCTGGGATAGCAAAGTTCAGAAGTTCAATTACTGTATCTGTATTAGTGCAGAATGCCTCTAATATGGCTGCCAGAAAATGTTACTTCATCTGCTAAGCTCTTTATAAACATGCACTATATTCTGCGTCTGACAGCCAAATGAAGTCTTCATGACATTTTGATAGCCTTAATGCTGTGAGCAGGAGCTTTATCTGTTGTAGCTTCAGCAATTATCACGCTTAATTCTGACTCAAGACATCAAAAGGTCATTTTAACTAAAAAACCTTGCATAAAAATGTCAACTAAATAGCCCTCTCATTACTTTTTCAGGTTTGGCTTGAATATAAAATGCATAAAACATAACACATTCAGCTGGAACCCGCTGAGAATAAATCAGGGATTTTACTACAAAAACACCTTCAGGCAATCAGCTCCAGAATGACTTGGTCACCGTGGTGCATAAGACGCAAGACAGCAAATATCACAGTTGTTATTGTGTTCTCATTTTCCCCCGATGACTGTAGTTAAACAATCTCCTTTCTCTCTTGTACCAAAGCTGGGATATATAAGGAATTACGCTGTGAGTATGACGTGTTTTACTCTCCTGCTTGTCTGTCCTGAAGTCAGTTATTCATCTAAACATAATCACTTTTCAAGCACTGCACTGGAGCAGGAATAAGTAGGGGTGCACTTAGAGTATGTCTGTTCATTTCAGTTAGTGATATCCAATTTCTTTTCTTTTCTGACACTTTTTCCCAAAGCATGAGAATCAAGCTGAGCCTTGCGTCTACTGTACTGTTGCTCATACTATGTGTTTTTCATTTTCTACCTTAACATTTTAGCTCATTTACTTTTATAGAAAGTTTGTAGCCTTCATTGTTACTAAATGTTGAAATGATGACAAATGATCTGTCCTGTCCTGGTGATGACAAGCGGAGTCTGACATGTTGAAACCTCGTGGGAGAACGTGTGACAGCTGCGAGAGCTTTAGAGCTTCATATCAGATGAAAGCGCAGCTTTTGAACTGCTTTTATTTTCCTGTCTGAGCTTCAGAGGGGGTCAGAAAAAAAAGTAGATTCAAGTCTGTGCCATTTGACACGCAGCAGAGTTGACGAGACAGCTCCGTATCAATCAGAGAGGCTGGTAACATGACTTTAAATGTTAAGCTGGTGTGAATAAAGCTCCCTCATATGAACTAATATGCTTTTTGTACAGTTAAACCAACAATTCCTCCAACAAATACAACCACATGGTCATTTTCTCAACTACTTGGTTAGGTTTAGGGAAAGATAATAGTTTGGTAATTCACGTGAGATATGGTTATTGAAAAGAATAGAATAGATTTTATTGGTTTAGAGTACAATGAAATTTGGATGCTCCAACCAATCAGTACACTGGAAATGTATTTAAAAAAAATGCTAAAACAAGGTAGATAAGGCACGTAAAATGTATGTAAAAAAAATAGACATATAAAACTAGAAAAGCACTCAGATAGCGCAAACCTCTGCCAAAGCAATGAACTGAAGGATTGTATTGAAAGCATGTATTTTGGGAGCACACTGGCATTTAAATATTTCATCCACTAGATGGCGGCAGTTAGTGAAGGCGATATGGTCACTGACGCAATAATATAAATTCACAATATAAATTCCAGATGGTGTTCTGGATCACCGATCACCAGCAAAATCTAATCACCTGTTCCTTGTCCCAATACACACGTTGTCATCCAAATCCTTGCTGAACTTTTTGAGTTATTTTGTACACAGACAGACACGCAGAAGAAAGCATAACCTCCTTGGCGGAGGATATGAGGTTGGTTAGGTTTAGGCATAAAGAGGCAAAAGGTTAAATTAGGAATATTATTGTAAGCCAATCACAGGCAGAGTATTGCAGGCCAACCTTTTTGCGTTGCTTTGCGGATTTTGTCGCTCTTTATACTAGATCACCTGACTTTCCTCCGTTGCTCCCTTCTAATTAATATGGCCACTAGAGGTCGCCACCTAACACAAAAAGGAAATATAGTTCATTATAAGCTGCATATATTGTTTTTTTGGTGTGGACAATATTAGTTAAACATATTAATTCAAAGTTTATATATTAAAAACAGTAAGAGTCATTTAAAATATCCAGATTTATAGTTTGTTTAGTTCAATATGTTCTGACTTTATGAGTTACATTTTGTTGACGGTGGAGCTGGAAGATATCTTGATATCATTCAAGGTAAGCTGAGGTGTTCTGAGAAAAGTATTTGAAAAGATATGAAACTCACCGATACTCTCTCCAGTTCTCCATGCTCTCCCCTTAATCAGCTTCAGACCTGACAGTCAGTTCAAAGCCTGTCCTCTCGCTCCTGTGACAGCTCCTCATGCAAGTTGTAGTTAAAGAAAAGTCTGAATTTCAAAGCGACGGGTTCGATCACATCACTCTTGGAGGAAATCTTTTGCCTGATGAGCTCTGATACGCAGCATGTCAGTCAACCTTTGTTTTCTTCTGACAACATTTCCTGCAGAACTAATAGTTCTTAATAATGCACTTCAGTTATGTTTCATTATCTTATGATTTAAATTTGCAATCAGTCCTGGTGCTTTAAACACAATTTATTCATTATGATGCTATAATACTTGATTAAGGGCTCCACTTAATTTGCAACAAAGAACGTAAATGTGTAAAAAAAATTATTAAAAAAATACAAACGACTGTGTTAAGCATGGCCTTGTGGTTTTTGCTAAAGGAACAGATTTAATACATAAATACATTTCTCTCACTGCATCATAATAGAATGTGATACTCTGGAAATACGAGTGTAAACAAAGAAAGTCAGGATGATTGGCAGCCTCTTGAAAATACATTTTAAATGTCCCGTATCTGCCAGAAAAGGAAACCCACCAGCAATTTTTAAAACCTTTTCAATCATAAATGTGACATTTTATCTCAGTCAAAGTCATGAGAATAAACATTTAAATGGTGCGTTATTCCTTGCAGGACGTTTATTGTTAGGTGTCTGTGGTAATTGTGACGGAGCAAAGGAAGAAGCCAGGTGACGAAGTATAAAGAGCGACAACGTCCGTGTAGGGAGGAGAAGAAGTCAGATTGGATGGAAAGGTCAAACAAACACAGGACTTTGACTAAGGAGAACTTATTTTGACTTATTTTAACTTACATAAATAATGGTAATTGGAAATGGACAGATTCAGTTTGTAAGACTTGGTAAGCCGATCTATGATCTTCCAGATAAAAAGCTGTTATAAACAGCTTAACTAGAACTAAACTAGATATATGCAGTTCTGTTGAGGTGACCATACATTAACTAGCCTTAGGCCATCCAGCAGATGTCTCAGATGGTCTTTTTTGTTTAATCTAATTATAATAATGTCATTTATTGATATAAAGTATTAATTGTGTCGTGTGGCAGCTTTAAGATTATCCCTGCAGAAGAAGAACACCATCTGCAGAACAGAAACATACAAAAACAGCCAACCAATGTCCTCTGCAAAAATTATCCAGGCAATCACACGCAGTTTATAGAATTAATATCATTTACTACTTGCACACATTCCTGTCCGAAGCCCTGCTGGATGCTGCCTTCATCCATCAGCAGAATGCACATGTTGAAACATCACAAACACAGGAAAGGCCTGCTCTGCCGCAGCGGCTCGGATTCTATATTTTGTCTGGCTCTCGCACATTCATGCAGGCCATTTGTGTAAGCGATACCCACATGTTTCTTTTCTCATGCACCCACAAGGTTGGCCACAACAACACGGCCTGCAGGCTTTTCTCTTTTTTCCAACTGAGAAAAAAAAAACAATATTGTCATGGCTGAAAAGAAGTATCTCATGTCTGCGTGTGCTTTGGATAGGGGAGAGGAGACGAGGGGGGGTGTAGGGGGCGGGCAGCGGCTCTGGCATTATGTTGCATGAAATATCTTCAGCTGCCTCATCCATGAAACCTGATCCCCTCCTAGGGTGACTATGGCTGCTACTTTCTCACATCTCTGCATAACTCTATATAATGTAGTGTGTGTTTGTGTGTGGCGAGAGATGATTGATAGTTTAAGTGGGGCTAATCACTTATGTGCCTGTTTACTGTATGCCTTAAGCTTCTGGATTAGTTTGTATGGAAGGTGCTGCATCCTCGCCGCTCGCACTACTCAATTATTCTGTCTGTCACCTCACTCTGCCTGCTCACTCTCATTTACTTTTTGACTGTCCACTATTGATTCAGACACACAGCTCGGCTCTTTTTCCAATTTTTTTTTTTGTATGTGCTGGTTTATGTTCTGAAAAAGCCAGTTTGAGTGAAAAGATACCAACAGTGAAGGTTCACTGAGAATTGACTTGTACAACAGCTACAATATTGGACAGTTTTGGGGGATTAAAAGCATTAATTTAAATGTAGGGTGGAGTTTTGCTTTCAGCTGTAGGTAGAAGCTGCTCAGCTGTCACGCTTTTACACTCAGCCGTACGGTTTCTCCCGCTATCTTACACCCACACATACACCGATAAACATGCTTGCTCATTGGACACAGTGCCAAGATTAAGTTAGGCAATTAGCAGTGATGAATTACCTTCTGTGAGTGTGAAGCATGGCGGCAAAAAAAGGTGTAGGTTAGAAGATGCTTTGCTTTCTCATGGAGTCAGCCAGCCTTATAATCCACTGGGACACATATCGTCCACACATCAGTTGGGGTTGGATTTAAAATAAGTGCTGCATGCAGGAGTCGGCTGCTGTGACATCGATTGTGATGAAATGTCGCTTGTTGCTGTTGCAATAGCTCCAACAATCTGCTTTTCTCTGCAGTTTGGTTTGTGTTTCGTAGTTATGGGGCCTTAAATCCTAAGAAGACAAGGCTTAAAGGCGTACTATGCAGGAATTGGTGCTTGATGTTTATAAACATTCATGTTGGCTCCTCCCACCTGACTCAAAGACAGAAGCAGTTTTGTCTTGCTATATTCAAGCTTTTAGGCGCTGAGTGTGCTATTTTGCAGATTCAGAAACGTGCCGAACACAGCAAAACAAAAACAAAAAAAGAGGAAATCTGGGCATATATGTTTTCCTATTTGTGCCGATATTAAAATGTTTTCCTGCAGAATTTAATTCGGACAAATTTGTTTGGGCAATTAAGAAATGGCATCATCACATAGTTAGTCCAACAGAATGCACAGCAGGTCAACCCTAGAATAAAACTCACCAACAATCGTTAAATAATAATATTTAATAACTTTATCGTTCTGACTTCCAACTTAAAAAATGAAACATTTTTAAAAAATGTCACAAAAAGACCTTAATGTCCTCCAATAACACCCAGGGGCTGAAACATTCTCTGTTATAATAATACAGCTCGCATCAAGAAAAGTAACATTTGCATTTCGGAACAAAAAAACTTAAATTTAACAACCTATTTAGCTCATTCTGCCTTTACAATATAACATAAAAAGGAGTGTAATGGTAATGTTACATGTTTATATTCTACTTTATCGCCCATAAAGTTGGAATAATTTAGATTTCAGACACAATCCTTTGTTACTTTTGGTTTTATTTTCCTTGTGATATGTTTGGAAGAGAGAAAGATTTATCTGTCAGTAATAATTCACATTGTCACAATCATATCATGGAAAGAAGTAAAAAATATTACATCGGCTGATTTTGATTTCTGATTTTTTACTCCCTTATATCAGCATCTTTCCCAAAAGTCCAGTATCAGTCAGACTCTCATTGAGTGTTATTTTGGGGGAATCCTGCATAGTATGCCTTTAATGTTTGATCGTAGACCGGTCTGTTGTCCAGTCAGAGGAAAGGCCTCATTCAATTCATCTTGATCTTAATCTTGGTGATTGCTTTACATTTTATATATACTGTAATTATCACCACATATCTTTATATATCAAAGAAACATAAGAACCACATTTTCTGTTTCCACAATATTTCCAAAAAGCGTGAAGCAGCAGCGAGGAGACTCCAGCTCGTATTTTACAGGTCGTTTCTGCCGCAGCGCAGGGCTTTTTGTTCACACCATGAAATTCCCCCCAGGAGACCCCAGACCTCCATCAGTGTCTTTCCCCGGGAGCTCCCTCCAGGCGCGAGGGGGCAGAGTGCCGCTTCATGTCAGCCCAGAAATGTCACATCACCTCAGACACACACACACAAATGCCTCCTCCACACACCGCCCTGTGGTTGCCTCCCTGCTCCTTCACAATTTACTTTGCATCTCCATCGCCCTCCAAGGAGGGCACGCACGCAAAATGAATAAGAGGGTGTCTGAGTGTGCACGTGTGCGACTGTGTCTTGTATATGTATGAATTTTGTGTGTGTGATGAAGTGTGTAATGTGTCTGCATATTGCAGCTCAGGCTAGAAAGACTTGAGGCCTGCCTGACACAGCTTCAGGGCACGGAGAGGAAGGTGATTATCTCATAGCTGCCAGCCATTCAGCTGAAATAAAGATAAAAGTAACTCCGGCTAACTAGGCGTCGAGATTGTAAAAGTAGAGCCACACACATGAACTTGCATGCCTTTGTGTCTTTTCTTAAACTTGTAGGTGTGAAGACTCGCGCAGAAAGTGCAGTAAAGAATGAAAGTCTTTTTTTTTTTATTCGCAAGCACAACACATATCGTACTTCTCTCCGGTGGAGATGACCTTAAGCAACAGTTCGCCACTTCAAAATTCGTGATCAGTGCTCCAAAAAGACATTTCAGAGTGACTCGTATCAATGTATCCTCATGATCAGGTTCGTTTGTTTCGGAGCCAGATGTGGTAAACATTAGATAGCGGCTTAGTCCAAACCTGGGGGATGTTGGGGCATTTTCCTCCAGGAGTTTCATGTTCACGGCAGCTAAATTCATTATTTTTAAAGCCATTTGAGATAATAGAATGCCTAAAAATCTGTATATCATTCAACATTATAGTTGCTAAAGAAAAAAATACTCAATTTGAAACTTCTATTTGGTTACTTCTTGTGACTGAAGCATTCAAGGACCGTTGGAAAGTTGGAAATCTGACAGTAATGCCTGTTTTGGTGCAGGGCTTTTTAAAAATGAGAAATCATACAAACCATGACAACACTCATAGCATTTGCTAAACCCTTTAAAAAAAAAAAAGCATTTAGCGACCAAAATTGGCCTTGTTGTAATGAAGATACATTTCGAGGTGATAGCCACAGAAATATACTGTGTGTCTGTAAAAAAAAAAAAAGCTCAAAAACCAGCTGAATAATTTTTTTTAAAGAACAGAAAAATTTAAATAATTAACTAAACAATAATAAACTAAAATGAGTAATAATAAAATAATACTAAATAATTATAAATAATACTAAAAAACTAAATAATACTAAAGATAATAATAAACTAAAAATAGTACCTTGCTCTGATTTTAAGTTCTCTGAAAAATTATACTTACTACATTACACAAAATTCCCTTACTCGTAAAAACAAAAGTCTAAAGATCACGGCCTTAGAAATGTTCAAATCTTGAAATCTCCCCCAGCATTAAACTGGCTCTTCGGAACATAAAAAGTACAGGCAAACTTTTTCTTCTGGAAGTCTGTGTATCCTCGGCTGCGCTGTGCCAGGACTGCACCTTCATTTCAGGATTTGGGATGAGCTCGGCTGCGCTCGGCTGTGTTTGTCTTTGGATTTGGAAAGCCTGCCTACGAGCGCCTTTCTTTGGGAAATGCGGCTCTTTTGGCAGGTGACG
>CAFUXE010000373.1:83388-119606 GCA_903364295.1 Serranus cabrilla | reverse complement strand
GGGTTAATTTATTGCACGGACAGCTTCTAAATAACCATGACCTCCCAATCTTTGTTTTTTTCCTCACCCTTTCTGCACTAGATTGTAAAATGTCAGCTCCTCTCTGATAGAATCGCGGCACACAGGACGGCGGTGTTTGATTTATGTCATGCTTGGAATAGGATACCCTACCTGGAGGTGAGGGGAGCAGATGGAAGCAGTTGCAAACTCAATCAGTCTTTGGACCCAAAAAAAAAAAAGTAGGATATACAGGAGAATTGCCCTTTGGTATCATTGAGAGATGAGCAGAGCTGGAGGCCAAATTACCCATGACAAATCAAAGGTTGCAGCGAGCAATTTAAAGGGAACATAATATGAAAGGGAGCTGCTCGGGCCGGTGGCTCACCTGTCAGTGGCATAGGCTCCGTGTGAAGTGTCAGCTCGGGGGCACCAACAACATCTATAATTGAGGTTAAATCTCCATTTCTGATAACAGCAGCTCAGCGCCCCCGTGGCTGTAAAATATGAACTAATTATATCACACTGAGGTCTATATTATATAAAAGTGCATTTCATTTAATGAAACACAATGGAGCAATTTGGAAACGAGCCAGACAAAGCTTCTCCAATAACTTCTTTGGAACAAAATTGCCCGCACCTGGCATAACAGCATCGACGGCCTCAGTTTTCACACCGCGCATAATAAATGACTCACACAGTGCAGGAAAAGATGGCTCCCCTTCAGATGGTATAAATGTTTAAAAGAGTTTTCTATTGTCGTACTGTAATATCACAGCATGGGAAATTAGACCCACAGCCGCCACTGTTAGCAAATTAAACGTATTATCTTCGGTGTGATTGTTATTTCCACTGGAAGACAATAAGTTACTGTTGAATAATGGCCGCTGACTTGCAACACATTCCTGGCAGGGGTCGCTCAGTGCTGGGATTCCCCTGTTCACCTCAAACTGCCAGATACTGTGAGGTAATGTTAGCCGGTCAACCACAGTAATATTATACTAATTTCCAATCCAGCCAACTCTGAAGTATATGCATATTTATCTAAGTCAGTCATCTTCTTAAAATCTCTTATGTCCGCATATTACACAGCAGCTTTACCATCTGATATAAAATACTTATTTGATATAATTTATTTAATCTGCTTTACTTCACAACCCAACATTAACTAATAATGTGACCAATCAAGCTACATCCCACAACTAGCTACCAAGCAATAAGCTGCTAGGCAACTATCTGTTTGTTATAAATATAAAATATATTTATTCCAGTCGTGTGATTAAACTTCGTCCTTTGGCTCAGACGGCGCTGTGGTGTTGGGCTGAATTCCTGTTTAATGGGATGCTGTCAACTCGTCTGTACGTGTGATGGAAGAGTGCGCCACTGAATGCAATGTATGGTTGTAATTCAATTACATGGGCATACTTTTAAACTAACGCAAAAGAAAAAGAAAAATACTCTCACACTCATAGCCACGATGCAATGCAACGGGAAATCTTTCAGGTTATTTAGTACCCTGAAGATTGTGTCCTCATCGTAGTCAGCACCTAACCAACATTGCTTTTTTATCTGTATTTCCCCCTCAAATAACACTATTTTTAAAAAGTACGATTTTTATATTGAAATTGGGCAAAATCAACACCTTGACTTCCCTTAAGATTCCCCAGAACTTAACAGAAGTTATCCTCAGATTTACCTCCCATTTGTAACCCCAGAACACAATAACTCTTTATGCTATTTAATGGTGTGAATAAAAGGATAAAAACATTCTTTGAATAAATTGGTGTCAGAGGAGGTTTTTTCCTGTTTGTTTGCTCTTTTTCACACCTTTTGACTCGATTGCATGTAGGAGATATCAGGAATTTCTCACAGTGATAACAACTCCCACAACAGGTGACAACAAACCGTAGGCAACATGGCTGCAAATGCACCACAGTTACATCCAAATAAAATCATATATTACCAGCAATGCAATCAATTCAGCTACTTTTATAGGAGCTATGCACTGTTTGTACCTGGTTTCTACATTAACACAAATAAATAAGGTAATTAGGGCTTGTTTATTTGATCTGGTTTGATTAGCACAAGCTACAGTAACCATCTTTGAAGTAAGCTTGAATAACCGTAATAACTCTTATTATAAGTAGCTTGTGCTTTTCCTACAATGATAAGTTAAAGTAGAGCTTGGTCAAATCAAATAGTTTCTTAGGAAAAATGACACCTAGCTACAGTGATTAGCTAACCTCCTATAAATGTATCGAGGAAATAAAAGACACGTGGACAAGCATGAGTGAAGAGTTACTGAGCTCCTGTTTTATACACTAAACTTTAACTGTTACAAGAGCAAATTGCATGCTGGGTACACATTTCAAACAACAGCGAGGTCAGTTTCGGAATGTTCCAGGAAATAGCCTGTGCCAGTTTGCTGATTATGCTAGTACTGCTGGGGGCCAGGGCTAAGTCTTATTTTGTTCAGGACCCAAGGAAGCGCAGTGTCGAGCGTAAAGTTGTTGCGATGAGAGTTTGTTAATAAATCGACAAGCAGCAGTACCTGAGGTCAACAAATGAACCCTTTCCCACAAGATATGTGTTGAACGGGCACGGCAATAGATTGATATAAAGAAATATTTTCAGAAACGTATACATATTTGAAATCCTTAATGTTAGTGTAGCATTTTATTTCATGCATATGTCTTCAATCTTTGGTTTGTATCTTTAATAAATGGGATTATGAATGAGCCCACACTGCTGTGGTAGCAGGCAGCACTTTGAATGTCTAAACTAAATGTCTTGCAGACTCCTCAACAATGCACATGCATGCACACACACACTTTTGTTTCAGAGAATCCTGTTGATTGGTTTGTCCACAAACCAACGACTGTTCACCCATTTTACAGTCACCATTTCTGTTCATCTTTCTCAGTGTTGTTTTCCATTTCTGAGTTTCCTTGTTGCCTCTGTTCACCTGTTTATTTTGTCCATTCGTAAAAAGAAGCCATTATTTCTCCCCCCCAGGCGAGAGACGACGATGGCCTCGGTGGGAAATTACCCCAGCACAGCTATACTCAGGACACGCCCAGGCTTGTCTTCAAGACAAACAGCGATGTGCTTGTAAGGACCATAACCATTTAACACCAGATAGAGTTTAAGCTTGATGGCTACTGCACAAATATGTTTTGATGTTGTTCTTTGTTAAAAGTGTATAATTTTCAGCTCATTTCTTCCTGACATGTCAATAGACTGCTTCATATTTGGGCATTACTGTAAAAGTAGACGTCAACCACCAGACTCAGGTCAGCCCAAAACTAAAACACAGCACACAAGCGGCACTCATGTTTTGCATAAAGTTTTCACACATTTAATTTTAAGCTTTTCATAACTTTTTTCATGCGTAATCATTTGCTTTGCTCATTTTCATTATACATCAAATTCAGTTACTTGTGTTGGGGATTCGTAGAATTTATCAGAAGAGTAAATTCAAGTGACTTGTGTGTATTTACTTATATTATTTTTAATTTTTAGTCAGTATTATATATATATACGTATATATATATAACATACATCATACTTTAGTGAAAGAAAACAGTTTAGTGAACTCTTCATCAACAAAAAATATACCACGAATATACAGTATATGGTTCTAATGAATATTTAAAGAAGCATTCAAGTTTATTACAACTTTGCTTTGATTTTCAAAGTTTAAACCAACATTTTTACAGCAAACAAGACAAATATTTCAGGATATTTTCTGTATCAAAAAGTAAAATTATTACATTTGGAAAATCATCTGCAAAAATCTGGTTTTGAAGCCTTGAGTTCTGCATTTTGGCCGTCGCCATATTGTTTTTTTGCAGCGTGTGCATTGCCAGTATAGACTGGGAGCCGGAATGACGCGACCTCATGTGCTAATGCTAGTGCTAGCTTGGTTAGCATAGGACAATTGTTACTCAAAAACAACAGCTGACTCTTTACAGTGTTTTATTAGTCCAAATGAACACTAAACAAGACATGTTTAGTGACAGAAATAAGGTAGGCCGCCCTAATACCTTTGTCTATGTTCCGCTGAACTGAAGATAATTTACAGAAATAAACATCCTGCTCTAATAAACAAGATTTGAAACTAATGATTGAGACCATAAACTCAATATTAGAATGTCTACTGAGGTTATAAATTAATTGAAAATTAGGCTCTTTTCCTATTGACTTCCATACAAACTGACTGTGGAGTCGCCCCCTGTTGGCCTTTAGAAAGAATGCAGGAAAAGGCATAACAGTCTAGTCTTTGTGTTCAAAAGGTTCATAAAAAAGCTTCTTATCAAACTCCCAACAAGCAAGGTAATTAACCATATTTCCCTTAATGTCAAACTTTTACTTTAAGTAAAAAGCCCCCACATGGTGAGGCAAACATAAAGCTAACAGCCACGTGCCAGCAGAGATATTTCATCTCGGTGAGCTCCAGTCTGCTGCAGTGACATTCAAACACAATCCAGCAGGTCTGTCTCATCATTCTTACAGCTGGGGTTATTCTGCTCACTGTGCGTGCGTGACTGTGTGCTGTTAAATATAGTGCGATAGAGGTTCACCTGGCCGGGTGTGAATGGCCTTTGTGTGTCACATCTATAATGACTGATGGTGATGGCTGGCTGTGATAAGAGCGGCCAAACAGGGAGTGTAGCTCTGCTCTTCTTTTGCTTTTATCTACAGTTTCATGCATTCAGGTTTTAATGAAGGTACACAGTGCATCTAATTTAAAACCAGAAAGATTATGAACCAGATATGTTTTCCCTTTGGTGAGCCAGGTAATTATAACCATCATGATAGATATTCCAATAAATGAGGCCACTGTAAACTGATATTCTGGATAATCATAGTAACAAGTCCATATGTTGCAGATGGTCTATAAAGCGCTGCCAAAGTTTAATTTTCTTGTGTAAACTTTAGTGGAAGCTTTATTCTGTTTTCTTTTTCCAACGGACCAGGTGCTTTAAGATGGCAGTCTCTTGCTACATAATCTCGATTTTGGACTGGATCCATAATGCAACAAGCGTAGTGTTTCTGTTTGCCTTCATTGATGGACTTGAATTGTCTAGAGTGGATACTTTGCAGCAGATTGTTTGGAGTGTGAGACAGTTTAGCTAAAAACCAAGGGACTGGCTCGCTTCAAGCACCTGGTTCATTTTCACGGGTTTAATCCTTGTGTTTTGCACTATGTGATTATAGCGGCAATCTGAGAAGTGTCAAAAGAATCACATATCAACCTTAACGGGGGGATATACAAGCCGTTCCCTTTATGCACTTTTACTGCTTAAACCTCTTCATTCTACATATAAAACCACTCCAAGCACTACAGCCTCTTGTGAAACCTTACAATCTCTGCGCCGTCTCAAACCCTCCAGCCTCTTAACCCTCTGCAACCGCCTCCTCTTCTTCCTCTTCATTATCTAAATCCTCCACATCCTCTGCAATCTCTTTAACATCTGCAACCTCTTCTTCTTCTTCACTGCCTCAAACTTTCCCATTCTCCTCTGCAACCTGTTGGTCCACAACCTGCTCCTTCAGCTCCTTGACTGAAGCAATTTAATACACTTCATCCCAACCCTGGCCTCTGATCATCATCTCAATAACCTGTTCATTTAAACTGCACTAAAACTTGCCTGCTCTTGGGATCCTTTAAATGTCACTGGGTCAAAAAGTGAGAGGAGGAAGAAAACGACGGCTGGCGAGGTGGTTGCACTTGTTTGTAATGCAAACAGTTAAACTGCAACACCAATGCCGGTTCGTTGGCCACGATGGAAATAAATGACCATAATTACGTTCAACTGCAAACATCTGTGTAGTGGGGAGAGAGAGAACGAGCGAGGGAGAGAAAGCACAACTCCATTAGCGTAATGCGCAGTGAAATTTCACTCACAGTGCAGAAAGTCGTTAAGTGCTCTCCATCTGTCTTTCTGAGTCGAGGAAAATTTCAGCACATTTATTATTTAAAATATCCTGGGCCTACCATTATCAAACTCAACTTGCGAGAGCACCTTTTTGACTTTTACTCAGTCATGGCTCATTGAATTAGCCAGGACTAAATGGGCAGTTAAAACGTGCAGAATTCAAGGGACTGACATCTGAGCACCACCAGCGTACTGTTTAAGCACAGCGTTTGCTATGTAGTCCGGTCTTTGATCTGTTTTTGCCGTACTTCCGTATGTTCTCCAGCTGCTCGTGTGCAGCTCCATTCATGTGTTAGTGTCAGAAAAATTCCTCTTTAATTGCATTTGTGCAAGTTTTCCTTCCTGAGTGACACTGCCTAACAATCTTTTAAAACTTTTGTCCTTTTGGAAAAGGCTTTTGCTTGATTCAGTCCACCTTTTATCAGATGTAAAACACATAATATATGCAAAGAACCTGATGTTTAACACGTGTAGCAGCTGCAGGACAGCATGCTATGTATTCTTTTGAAATCCTGGCCAGTGCTACAGTGCATCTGCCCAAACAGCCCATGTGAGTCCACTGTCTTTCAGCGGCTGCCAGACAGGATCCTGCCAAATAAACCAATGTTGCTATGCAGCGTGCAAAAAGAGTTTATCCACCTTCCGGTTGCATCCCTCAACTTATTAACATTCAGCAGGGGGGCTTAAGGGTCTATGTGATGGATGGATGTCGTTGAGGGGTCTGACAACTGATTAATGCCTTAATTATCTCCAGCGAGGACCTGCCACTCCTCCCAGAGCTGACAGAGTGAGCTGTGTGTGGCCTGACGAGTAACGCCGTGTTCAGGGCTCGCCCACTGCTATCTGCTCTACCAGGGTCACATTCATTTTCTTCCCAAAGAAAAATTTGCACTTTTTGTGCAGCAAAGGTGTACAACAGTGATGAAACAGTGAAGCAGGGTGTTTTGGGATCTCTGCCACTGCAGGGAGCAAGAAAGACAACTTTCCAATTTAGCTTCATCATGTCTGCTCTCAGCATTCAGCAGTCAAAGCACAACAAACGGAGAAACAGAGTTTTATCATCCTTTTCCAAAGGAAATTATTGCCTCCGACCACATTTTACAAATCCTAATGTGACTCTATAAAAGGGAACCAGATGTGGTCTTGTAATTTTAATTGCTACAATAATATAAAAAGAAAGAAATATTGATTTGGGTTACGTAAAAAAACAACTTTTGCTTTATTATTTCCATTGTTTGATATAGTAAGTGAGCTCTGCGCGAACTGCTCTTTCACCAGTTAACCTAGTGAAGAGGCCAGAACCCAAATTTCCTCGTCCAAATCTCACCTTTTATATGAACAAACCATGTTAAATAAACTATTAATCAGAGCAGTGTATTTTTCACTTCAAAACGTGTTTGAAATTTGAATTTAATGGTGTTTGAAGTTCATTTGCAATTTCTGAGACAGAAATGTGTGATGTTGTTATATTGCATTGTTTTATATTGTTAATTGTTAATATTATCTTATCTAGACCGTCTAGTTTATAGGCAAAACAACACTAGCACAGTATCACAGTATCTACTTACATGTATGTCAAGAAGCTCAAAAGCTCCTTCGGCTGACGTATTACACCTAAAGATGGCTGCACTGCATTCCAGTCTTTTGAGGATAATGAATATTAACTTTTGAAAATATAACATTATTGAATGCTGGATTGATAAGACAGCTCTATATTTGAAAAAGTATGTTTCCAACAGATTATATTATATTTGCAAAGTATTCTCTTACACCAAAATCACACACTAAACTATATGTGCAAGAAATTCCTAAAAACAAAATGTATAGAAATGTATAAGTATATGCACTAGCTAGCACAATATTGGCAGACAAAAAGCAGGAAAAAAAACAATTATAGCAAGACAAAACAAAGCAACAATATCTGCATTGTGTTCCTTTAAGGTTTTATATCAGTTAATCATTTTCAGTAGTAATCAGCATGGCAGTGGTCACACAAATAGTCATTTTGTGGTATCCACAGGGATACGAATATAAAATAACATGGTAAAGACCTTGTTTTGTTTTTAGTGACAATTCTGCTTTTTGTGAACTTAAATGAAAAAAATTAGAAGGTTTTCAAGAAGCTAATGCAGATACATTTAAAGTAAATCACCCATTAAATACCTTTTTTTACTTCTTTTTTTTTTCAGATCAATACTGATTTGGGATTTGGCCTGAGGTGCAAAATGGTTAAATGCTGAAACTTGCAGCAGCAGTTTTCTTTGCAGTTCATTGTCGAGCAAGCAGTCGATCTTTGTCGTAGTTCTAGCGTCTGCCTTTTAGTCAGCAGAGTGAAATCATCTTTTTGTCTTGCTGTTCTTGGTGCATCAGTCTCTTCGGGATCTATTGTTAAATGAGACAGAAAGTGTTTTTATTGTCAACAGAAGGTGTAAATGGCCTTTCTTTGTTAGGACAGAAAGTTAAAGACAAAGTCGCTTCAACACCACTTAGCTGCAGAATGTCATCATGTGCACATTTAGCTTTCAGTAAGGAAAACACATCGATTTAGGAATGTGCAGAAACACAGCCCCCTGCATTATATAGATGGAGTACATACATGCATGGGCATAAACAAGCTTCAAAGTTAAGTGTTTGCTCTTGACAGATTTGTAAAAGAATTTAGAAACAGCATCAGTTTCCGTAAAAAGAATCTTTTTTTAAATGTGTTTATCTCCAGATGGTTTGGAGGCTGAGCTTCTGCTTACCAGGGTACTTCACAGGAGATTATGTTGTATTTCATCACAAACAAATTAGAAGTCTTTTGTATGCAGAGGTACAGGTGCTAATGCAGTGTGTGCACTGTGTGTGTTTTTTCTTGCAGGTGTGTGACTGGTGCAAACACATTCGCCACACTAAGGAGTATCTGGACTTTGGTGCTGGTGAGCGGAGGCTGCAGTTCTGCAGTGCCAAATGCCTGAACCAATACAAGATGGACATTTTCTACAAGGAGACCCAGGCTGCACTGCCTGGAGGATTGTGTAACCCAGGACACGGGCCAGGTGGGGAGGGTAAGATGGAGTGCGGTGGAGGGGTGCAGTTGCTCACTCCTGAGTCCTGGGGGACGCCGTTAACGGACCTCCGGCGTAAAGCTCCCTCACCAGGGGGGCCTTCCAACACCTCTGCACTGGCCCCTTGCACTTCTTCTGCCGCCTCACCTTCTGACACTGCTGCCGTTTGCTCCCCGTCCTCCTCCTCTTCAGCTAAGATCCCCACACCCAGACCCCACGAGAGCCCCACACTTCACCCTCCACCTGTTCCTACTTTGCATCCACCTGTTGGAGTTCCTCCTGGTAGCCCTCCAATGGTGATGACGCCCCGCGGACCCATGCCCCTGCCGCTGTTCATGGAGCATCAAATGATGCAGCAGATGCGTCCACCATATCTTCGACCTTCTGGTCACCCAGGAGGGCCCAATAGCCCCTTGTCAAACCCTATGATCCCTGGTATTGGTCCACCACCTCCCTCAAGGACCATGGGTCCAGCATCAAGCCCCATGCACAGGCCAATGCTATCTCCGCATGTCCACCCTTCATCCAATCCCAACCCTGGCATGATGCCCCCACACCCTGGTCTCCCCATGCCAGGTATGCCCCCTTTCCCCCCAGTCAACATGATGCCCAATGGGCGCATTCCTCTGCCCCCACTAATGAACTTTGGCATGCCATCCTTGGCCCCATTGGTACCCCCACCAACTCTCTTGGTCCCTTACCCTGTCATCGTACCCCTCCCAGTCCCAATCCCTATTCCGATCCCAATCCCCTTCAACCCCAAAACTTCTAGGGACCAGCCAGAGAGCAGTGGCACCTTCCGCATTGCTCCAGAGTCCTCTGAAGCTTCAGCTTCTGGGCCCCACTCTCCAGGTTCCTCTGGAGGTGACAGAGGGGAGCAGAAAGTAGAGCCAGGTGGTGCAGAGCGCCTCTCTCCTGTACGCTCAGAGAGAAGCAGGACGTCTCTGGTGGACTTGACAGTGAAGGCAGAGGACAATTCGAGCAACCTGTGTCTCACCAGCGGCTCCGGATCGATGGACGGGGTGATTGATCTAACTGTGGGCCAGAGGCCATGCCAACAGCAGGTAATTCAGAGGATGCTACCTGGGGTCCAGGTCAAAATAGAGGCAGAGGCTGAATCAGGATCTCCACCAGCTGCTGGGCTGAGTTGGGAAGGGAAGGGCGGTCATGATGGTGGGGAAGGGGTCCTCTCACAGGGCCTCCTCAGTGCTGCAGATCTGGAAGGGGCCACACACCCAAACACACTGGAATCATCAGGCCCACCCTCCAGCAACAGCAGCCCCTCTTCAGTGAGCCAGCTAAACCCCTGTATCTCTAGCACAGCACGGACCCAGCCCCTGCCCCTGCCCCCGCTCCAAACAAGCCCCGCTGCTCCTTGTAATGTCATAGTCAACGGCACAGGATGGCATTCGCTTCTCCCTCCTGCTTTTGACTCCTACTCTGACCGAAGAGGAGACAGTGGTGCAGGAGAAGGAGAGGCAGAGGTGCAGCCGGCCAATGGTGAGCTGGAGCACGAGGCACTGAAAGAGAACAATTGCTCAGTTGGAGACTGGGAGCCGGGGAAGCGGGGCTCAGTGCAAGACGAGATGGCGGAGGCAGTGGAGGGTAAGCCAGACCCTGACTCCAACATGGAGGAGGGTGAGCACGCCTATGCCCTGCCACTGCTGTCCACTGGAGGCTGCGTGGTCATCCAGCCTGTGCCAAAGCCCGGCGCTGACAAGACGGCCATCCTGTCCTGCTCCATCAGTGCCCCTTTATCAGCAGACGGGAGCCCCGAGCTGGAGCCCCCGCTGAAGAGGAGGTGTCTGCGAATCCGCAATCAAAACAAATAAGGTGGGTTTACCCCGGTGTGCTCCCACGAACACTTTTGTGCATTTGTACAGACTCTGTATTTAAGTATGAATTTACACAGATTTATTCATTGACATTTTGTAATTCACAGTGGGGTACTTCATCAAATAATCAGTCGCTTTTGAGGTTTTAAATGTCTCTCACTCCCCAACGTGTATCCTTGAACTATTTGAAATGATCTCCTTTACCTCCAAAATGTTCTTTTAACAACTTGTTTACTATTCATATTCACTTGTCTCAGTTAAAAATTGGGGAGATTCTGGCAAGAGGGTTATTTTCTTTGTCCAGTGTTGCAAACAATAAGTCTGATCACTTCATCAGAATTTAACAATTTGATGCTTGATTTGAGGTAGAAACTGTGTACTCTCATACAGTCAGGAGTCAAACAAGAAGGTAATTAATTTCCAAAAAGAATGCCAGATTGCATGATGGTTTGTTTGTGTTTGTTTGGATATTTATGCATTTCTTGCAGGAGCATATATTTAGCCAACCCAGCGTAGCCTCGCTCCCAACTGGTCAGATACCAATGCTTTGTCGTTGTTGTTTTTCTCTTGCTCAATCTCTATTGTTTACTGACGGATTAGCCTGCAGCAATACATAACACTGCCATCTTCTGACCAAAGTACGTTCATGCAGCTTTGTTTATTCGCTCTAAACCAGGTCATGGAAAAGCCCATAATTCGTTAATTCTTCAAAATTTTGCTTCAAATTTGCTTCAATTTTAATGGAAACACAGCTTGTGTATCTACGTCAAAAAAAACTCTACCAACACATTAATTATATAATTTACTTCCACATGTACTTCCTCACATTTCTCCCACATTATAGAAATATTACTTGTTGCTTTACTTGGCTGACAGATTACCTTTAAGAGCTACAGAATGGAAATGGGAAGTCTATCATGTCAATGGATTTATTCAGCACATTAATACTAAATTTAATGGTGCACTCCTCGGGTTGTTAATTAAATGAAATTGTATTCAAGAGCAATTGAAGACCTATTCAAGTTGTGGTAACATGAGGCGAGTGCTCTGAATTGGAGTAATTAATTACAACAAAAGATGGAAATCAAGCCCCATGCACCGTTAGAACGGCTCAAAGCAACCCGGCAGCTGAGAGAAAATGTACCATAACCTTCAGATTCCTAATGATACACATTTCTTTTTATTATTGATAAGGGAGAATACAAAATCTGTTTGCTCTGTCTCACCTTTCCCACTTGTCTGCAATATCACAAGGCATTCATTATGAATTATCTAAAACATTATGTAAAATTTATGCCACCAGAGAAGCAGACGCTGAATATTTCATTCTTTATTTGCCCAAAAGTGTCCTCAAGCTGATTCTGATTGCATGTACGAAAGAGAATAAACCCCAAATTAGGAAGCCCTGCAGAAAATAAGCATTTTTGTCTCTCGATTTGATCCCCCCCACCATTCTCCTACTTACCTTGAAATGAAAGTTGGGGCTTCCTGCTTGGATTCATGCATCGGTTTCACAAAAAACAGCCTTGTAGGGTGGATTCAGTCTAACTCTCCTCCCACTCTGTTTCACAGATGGACGCTCTGAGGACCATAGTGCCATCAACGACACTCACTTGTCCACCCCCCACCTCCAAACCCCACCCCTCCCAACTACACCACCGCACACACACAGATTTTTCTCACTCATCGTCCAGTCTACCAGCACCACAAATCGCCTTCGACGACTGATGAGAGTCCAACCAAACATGTTGATGTGTATCATAGTAGAGCGGACAGGACTCCTTTTTTTGTCTCTCTTAATGGACTGAACTTCTACAGACTTGATGTCGTGGCCAGCAGGATTGCTTGACCTTTGAACTGCAGACAGTATATCCCTGCAACAGAAGGACTTTTCCCCGCTGCTTCTCTCCTCATTTAGAGACTCTCAGCCCACACTGCCCCTTAAACCTTTCCACCCTCCCATATCAAAGCAAGTGCTCTCCGTATTGTCTGTTGAGTGATTAGTGAAGGATCCCCAAAGAGAGATTCCCATCCCTCAATGAAACGCTCCTGTTTCGCTCCAGCCCTGGTGCCACACCACAGGTACAAAATCTCTGCTCCAGTAAGTGTTATTTTCCCTCACACAACCTGTCACTAAGGTACAGTATAGAATGATTTCACGAGGTTTAAATTGTAGAGGCAAAAAAATAGCAGAAATTCTGCTCTATAAAAACCAGCAAGAATGTATTTGCCAACCTGACACAAAGTGTGCTGGGTGATTTTGATGGGCGGTAGCTAAAGAGAAGCATAACAAGCGTTAATACACCTAATGCAATATAACTCAAGGACAATTTAAAGAGATATTTCAATGAGAGGCTGGTAAAACTGTCGTTGCACATAAAATCACCAATTGCGTGAAGAATTATTCTGGAGGATAAAATATTAACCTTCACCAGCAAGCAATGGTGTGTGGGTGAAATCATACAATCGCTGCCATAACATCCATTTGTTTGCCATTTACATGGGCGGCGCCAGATTTTTAACTGCTGTAGCTTAGTAGTTGCTTTATGATTGCCTAGAGTTGCTTATTAATTTTCTAAATACATATGGGATTTTTAAAAAGTATTTTAAAGGTGCAATGTGTGTGATTCTGCCAGGGTTTTTAGTTTTAAAAGTACTAAAAATGAACAAACATTATGATCAGAATGTTATGAAGGGACATTGTTGACATTATGGCAAGACGGCTAGATTGTGTTGCAGAGATATCTACTGAAATTAGCATGCTACCAAGCTAGCAGCAGCCTCCTGTAATATCATTTGTACCTGGAGAGGCAGTATTGAGTCACTGTTGTGTTGATTTCAGAGAGCAGGCTGCATGAAAACATACTGGATTTAGCTTAGCGGTGGAGCTAGCAGGTAGTTTTGTTCCTAAAATGACTCCACGTTGTATCCGCCTGTGAATCCTCTCTGCCGGGCTGTTGCTGTTCTGCTGCAATAGCTTCTTAACATACACATACAAGTATTTTTGAGGGCATTGGAGGTTTATTTTGTGTGCAATCTTGAACAGTGTCATGACTGCATTTAGCGAATCATGCATTATACGCACAAGGTGAAACTTGTGGATCATGTGGCAACGAATTACAAATTGCACCTTTAATTTCATGCCACTTTCTACTTCTACTCCACTACATTTTAAAGGAAGTTATTGCACCTTTTATTACCTGTTAGCATGCTACATTAGCCAAGTCCATGACTCCTGGCCCTGACGTGTTCTCACAAGACTCACAAATTACTGTATTTTCATTGTTTGCAAGTACAAATGCATCATCATGCAAACCTTGGCTTGATTTTGTATTTGCTTGGTCAAATCTTGGTGTCACTAAAGCAACTCTAAGCTACTGCCTGGCACCGCCCTCTGCCTCTTAAACGTCCCTGAATTGAATTGTATGTTGTCACGCAAGAATGAGACAGAGTTGTCATGATAATCATTCCTACTATTGATGTTTTCACACCCTCTGGAATGCCGTGTGTGTGCTTAAACAGTAAGCCATACTGGTAACAGTGTTAGGAGTCCCTGCTGTTTTAAAACATTTCGAGGCGTGCTGCACCTCCGAAAGAACTGGGATGGCATGGCAATGTGGAAAATCTGCCAACCTGCAGTGGGTACTTGCTACCGCAGGCAAGTACTTTATCTTTTCTATAATAGATTACCAGTGATGTTTCTGTAATGGGCTGGTTTGAGACTGACTGCACTGAATTTAGAGGGGCAGAGTGAAGCCAGCTCTTTCATAAATAATCATTTTGGGACCTGGAGAATAAACTGTTGAAGTAACACTACAGATTTTTTTCTACAATAAACACACTGAAGATTTTGGAAATCATTTGAGAAATATTTAAAACATTGCTTCTTGCTTGCCCACCAGTTCTGCCAAGTTGCTTAATTTGTTTGCCAATTATTATTTGTTTTGAGCCAAATTAGGATCTGAATTCAACAGTATGTGCTGTATGTGCAGGTTTTTTGGGCAGTTAAGGTGAACTGTCACCCATCCAGTTTGATCCGATCCAGTTACACCGCAGCTTGAGCCTGCGAGCTGGGACGTCAAACAAAGCCAGCATTTAGTTTACACTCCTATGGAGGAGGTACATTGTACCCGTGCGAGACAAGGTATTATCATATGCCAAAGGCCTCTGGTGTGTTGAAACAAAACATGTCGCCTAGTTTTCAGTGGAAATGGGATTTCAAACTGAAGATTTGACCAGATAATTTATAGTTGCCAAAATAACAAGCACTTATTTTTAAAAAAAGAAGGGGAGATACAGGAGAACACAAGTGGATGTCAAAAACAATATTACCCTGTTGTCTCTTTTTATGGTTTACCCAATCTATAAAGGAGGATATGCCGCACTGTGAGTAAGGTGAAATCTGGAAGATAACACAGGACTTGAGTGATCCACGAGTTACATTAGATGTTCATATTGCTTTGCAGTCCCATCTTATCTCACTGTTTTTGCTGTAGCCTTCGCTTTACTTTCTGTCATTATATCGTGATTCATTCTGTGTCCAAATGAGGCCCAACATTTACTCATATTCACACATATTCACACAGTACAGTACTCATGTCACACACACACAATGCACATAGTCAATTTAACTGTGTACGTGTTTGTGTGAGGCAGGTGCAAGCAGAGAGCCCAGTTGAGATTACAGAGTGTTGACTCAGAGTAAGTAGTGTGCAACTCTATCTGTTGCCTGTTAGTCAGGCATTTAGGCTTAGCCTGCCGCTTGCCAAGGCCCAGCTTTGGTGTCACTTTAAGCATTTCCTTGCCCCCTCTTCGTTTCTCTGCAATCAAAGGCAGTGAAAACGCTCTTTATAAGTCTCCTCTACCCTCTAAATGCTGAATTGTCCATAAGTAGAGATATTCCCTTCTGTCATTCTTTCACAGATATCCGTAAGCACAGCCTTTTTTTAAATTATGGTTTATATTTGAAGAATAGATTGTGAATTGCACCACCGCTCCATAAAGGAGATTTCTCCTGTCCCGTCAGCTTTTCTTCCCAGTCTTGCTGAACAGAGACCAGGGCTGATGTAACCAAGAAACTGGACACTGTAGTTTCTAATGTCTGTAATATGGGAGTCATACAAAACCAAGGCCACAGCCAGGTTTTAGAGGTCATGAGCCGCCCAATACACACGTCTCACCGTTTTAAACCAGAAACCAAAAAAAAGAAAGTCTTTAACTACTTCAATTTTTTCTAATTTTATTTATTCAGTTATCTGTACATTTTGTATCTATCAAACTTATAAAATACCCTCTGTGTGTAGGTGTTTAGAACGTAAAGTCCCCCCAGGTTGCAAAAACATACAGAGAACATGACCTCAGTATTCTCAATGGTAGCTACAACCCTGTACAAAACTGAGCCACTGATACAGTTCTGTTCTTAGTCTGAAGCAGGTTACATGTTGCCTTTAAATGGGACTTGTGAGTTTGTGGTTAAAACATGGGAACCGTCAAGAAGCTACCATGGCTAACAGTTTAGTAAGCTAGTGAGCAGGTAACAGAATGCAGGACATGCAAAGAAATAATGACAGAGGAAAAAATATCAATGTTTTCCTGAGACATATAATAAATTACAAAGAAAACCCCAAATTGCTAAACTTACAAGTGTCCTGGTTAGCTCCCTTGTTTGCTGCTTCAAGCTAACACTGTGGCATGCACTGCACTGAGCTAACAGGCTGCTAGCATTTTTTATACAGAAAGACCAACCTGAAGAAAAAGAAAGGTGTCAGTCAGTGTTGTGTTATATTACATGTAGATGGATGAGTTTTTGTCCTGCCAGCAGTGGAGAACATAGACTTACATAAAGATAGAAGACGTGTTTCTACTTCCTCTCACTGTCAAATGAAGCCAAAATATCCCGGATACAGGTGCTGCCATCTTGCACTAATGACATAATTCGTCTGCTTAGTTGTAGAAATGACTAATTAAAACCAAATTTATGACAAAAATGAACATACGGCATGATAAGAAGTACTTAAAATTTGCAAATATTTTTTTTTAATTGATTTGACTGTAATTTGATATTTCATGTCCCATTTGCTAAAATGGAGAGGGCTAGATTTATGGCCTATTCTGCAGCCAGCCACCAGGGGGTGATCAAGAGGTTTTGACTTCACTTTAAGTAAGCTGTCATGTCGTCCATCTTTATATATAGCTAACGGTGGCTATGAATGATACGAATGATGGCTATGTGGGCAGATGTCCATAAAACTTACTGAGCACATTAATTGTCAATCAGAGGATTCAAATTAGCACTCTCCAGGAGTTTCCTCTGGCGACACCCTCAGGACAAAATCTACCATGTACATGTAATAGCTTAAGCTAATTAAAGGAACCTTTTTCGGATACATGCTGACTTTCTTACTAAAAGTTAAACAAAAGGATTTTTACCACTGTGCTAGCTGTCGGTTAGCTTAGCTGAGTTTAAAGACTGGAAACAGGGAAAAAGCTAGCCTGATGACACAGCAAAACAGGCCTGATTATAACATGTATTTACAGTCTTTATGCTAAGCTTAGCTAACAGGTGTAGCTTCTTAAGTAAATTCCCTTTTATTATTTTCACAGAGGACAAATGCTAATTGTTTTGTTGACTTTTTTTAGTCCAACTTCTGGCTGATCTCCCAGACTTCTCAATCATTTCATACTGATGCTAAAAGCTAAAGGGGACTTGATTTTTTTGATGAGGTACTTGCGGAAATCTTTTATGTTGTCAGCTTTTCTCCTGCTTGACACTGTTACACACACACATTCAGACACACAGAGACAAAACAGCATGCATGTTATGTCTGACCCTGATCTGCACCATGTTGTGTTGGCGTTGCAAACGGTACACTGTCCCCGTCTGAGACAGATATTGAGAGTTTAACTCTCATGTGGAAATCCTGGACCACTGAATCAGTCTTTGTGATGGCAAACAGACTCGTGACAAATCTCCAGCATTCCTTTTTTTGATGATGGACTACAGGCCTGGTCAGCAGCCTGAATTATGCAATGACAACGAACTCCAACCCTAATATAGACAAGTGGTCCACAGACAAAATAAAACATGACATGACTTCATGTTACTTTTCAAAAACAACAGAGAAGTTGCCTTAACTCTTGCTTGTATAATCTCTACAGTTAAGACAATGATGCTCGCTTGTAAAGAAGACTCTCCCTTCTTTGTACAAAATTAAATATACCAGAAACAACAACTTTGTTATCTTGCTAGTGTCAATGTATAGATGATCAGCTTTTTCTGTAACTTGTATGGACCGTCACATTTTTGCTAAGAAGAACCCCCCTCCTCCCGACTTCCTTGTTCCTAAACATCCAATCTGTTCAACGTTTTAACTTGTGGTGGACTGTCAATCTTTTTGTGTACATTTTATAGTATTATTTATTGTTGACAAGTTTTGCATTTGCAAATAATAAAAAAAAAGTGAAGGTGGTTTGACCTGAGCATTCTATTCCAATGTAAATGCCTGGTGAACAGTGAAAAGCTTTTTTAATTATTAAAATGGAGAAAACAGCGATATGAGGAGATGATCTTCTGTCTTTTTATTATGAAGTTGTAACATGTACATAACATGTGGCCAAAATTGCTTTGGAAAATAATCATTTTTTGTGTTGTAACAGTATTTGTTTTATCCAGTGAATTGCTCATGAAGACAAATAAATAAGAGGCACACACAACTCTGTTTCACACGGGTCATATCTGCTCATTCACTGTACAGCAAACATGCATCCAGGAGGTGTTACATTTAACATGTATTGGATCGAATCAAAATGTAAAAAACACTGGTATTTATTGGTGATTTTGACTTGATACACTGATCACTTCATCACATGATTTACCACATGGCAGAAAACCTCCAGGAATCAGTGGAAAACTGTGAAAAATACAATTCATAACTTGCATGTGAATTTCCAAGGTGTCACACTGTGAAGTCAGAATGTGCTGCAGTAAAACCTTTAATGTAAACACAGAGAAGAAGCTCTTTTTTTACTCTTACGCTTTTTATTCTTTGATTTTATTTAATATTTATTATATTAGAAGAAGGAAACATAGAAACACATGATGATCATAAAGCCTGGTCCATAAAGAAGGACAAAAAATATTTCTTTATATTAAATCTTCAATAAAGGGAAAAAACTATTTGTCTGTGGCAATAGAAAAAAAGGTCATGGTCTTTTTTTTAAGAAGAAGAAAATCACCTGTAGTGAGAGATTTCAAAAATTAATTCCTTACCTGCCTTTAAATCTTCTCTGCGCTGCACTAAACACATAATTAGAAAACAATTTGGTGAAATTAAATTATAATCCTGATAAGGATCTAAATCATTCCCAGTGTCCCTAATTAGGCATTTTTCTAAACATATTATCCATTTTAGTTTGAATTGTATTTAATTCCCAGATCAAATTTAAGTATTTAATTGTATTTATTCACTTTCTGCAGAAAGGAATTGTCCATTTATATATCGGCCTGTTTAGAGTAAGGAGGTTCATCCCACTACACCGTGATGCTTTTCATACATTTATCCATTTTGTTTACTGGATATGAACAACAGCATTATAAAAAGCAAGATTTGAACTTCTCAGTGTGTATGAAAACGTTTAATTTACAGTATTGCCCTTTAGGCGTAAAGGCAACAAATCGTTTGTGAAAACATTTAAGATGCAAACAAAACACATCCAGCTCCTAAAAAACAAACATCTAGCAGTCAAATGCTGAATGCTGTTAAAGTTATTAATAATTAATGCACAAGAGATTACGTGTTTAAACACATTTTGGAATATTGAATCATTCATAACTAGTAAGGCTTTGGTTATACCTTTTAAATATTGATGACTAAGATGGAAGGGATTGAAAAATAAAAACAGCCCTGAATAATGAGCTTACTCTTACCGATAATTAGCCCACCAGTGATGCTAGTTAGTAATTAAGTCATGATTTATGATTTGGCTATATCGTCCAATAAAATGTCACAGAATCTTTAAAATATTGTAGCCAGCAGAGGATGATATTGTGGTAATTAGGCGTTATTTCATGAATATGTCCTCTGCCAGTGATACAGCTGCAGTTTTTTTGATGTGATTTGTTGTCATGAACAGTCGGAGAGATATCTGACTCAGGTCAGGTCTCTGCAGAGGGAGAAAGGTGGATTTATGGTCTCTAGCTCCATCCTGTGGCTGCTGGAAGTATAGTATTGTCCCAGTCCTGAGTGGGAGGGGAATAGAAAAAAAGCCTAAAATTCCTCAGTGGGAGGCAGCTGTGGAAAAAAGTATTCAGATCCCTTAATTAAATAAAAGTAGTAATAAAACACTGCAGAATTTGACAGTACAAGTAAAAGTCCTGCATTTAAAACTTACTTAAGTAAAAGTAAAAGTATCAGCATCAAAATGTGCTTAAAGTATCAAAAGTAAAAGTACTCATTATGCAGAATGGACCCACTCTAATTGTTTCACATATTCCACATTTTAACTACCTAATGTACTGTTATGAGGTTTGATGAGGTCATATTTGCATGGGTTTTATTATTATGTGTGACACATTGTATATGTGACATTATGAGTCATAAACAACATCATCACTGTTCAGAAATTAAGCAAATCACCTGTTCGAATATGAGCTGATATATTTACTGGACTGATCGAACAAATTAATAAATGTTGCAACAAAGATTTTCTGCCAGTGTGAGAAATAATGAGAGTTTTCTCAGTCAAAAATAAAAACAAAATGTCTATTTTCGTTCCAGCTCATAAAATTACTATATTGGCCATCGATTAATTTTCTCCCTCAAAAATCAGTATCAGCATTGGTCTCAAAATTCCCATATCAGTCGGGCTCTCCTACAAAAGGACTAACACAACCACAGAGAGACACAAAATGATTATAAAGAGACACAAAGCCACTGCAAAGAAAAGAAAAGCTACTACAAAATGAACAAAAATACCAAAGACATAGACATAAAAGACACAAAAACACACAACTTCATAAAAGTGAAACAAAAGCTACAAAGAGACGCACACAAAACACAAACCAGAGGCTACTAACATTTACATAAAGACACAAAACAGCAACAAAAAGTGGCTAAACTTGTGTCTCATGAAATTTATCACTCTGTTATTTTCTCTACATTTCCCAGATATTCACTACATAAACTAAGAGAGGCTTTCCTTGGATTTCCTGTTACTGAAGTGTGTATTTCTGTAGGTGGGACTTGTTCCAAATACAGAAAATGTAAAATGCATCACTTCCTGTTGGTGATACAGGATTTTTCCCAGGAAAGAGCGAACGCAAACACCAGCTGTGTGTCGAGGAGCAAATATAAATGGCTGCAAATCAAATGACTGCTGCACTGAGCAATGAAAGGATCAGCAGCAAAGAAGTTTTTTTTCTGTGAAAGATGCAACACGACATTATAACAGAGCTGTGACTAAGTTGGATTTAGGTGAAGGATGCATCTGTGGTGCAACTGCTCCCTCTGTTGTGTGAAACAGGATACATCACATTTTCTGACTACAAACTCCTACACTTTAGTAGGGTTTATTTATTTATTTATTACAGCTATTAGACAAGAAACTATTATTTATGTATAGACTACATTTATTAGTTTCATGTACTAGTTCATTATTAACAGGATTTTAATTCTCACCTAATTAATCCTTATGATATCAACTTTATTTTGTTAGAGACCCCTGAGGGTGCAAACGATCCCCAATAGTTGATTATATAACTAATTATTACATGGTTTATCAGGTGCAAGAAGCAGGTTAGATGTAGGGAGAATATTACAGAAATCCATTCATGAATTTTCATGAAATGTGGTGTAAAGGTCGAGTTTGGGTCTGGAAAAACTAAATATTTAGGGTGTTGATCTGAAATTTTCTCCAAATCTAAATAGTAACAGGAAAGAGTTTGAGGGATTATGATATGGGCTTTTATTTTAATTTGGTAATTATTAATTTAAAAACTTCACATAAAAATAAAATGTACGCTACAAACCACAACCTCCCACACATAGTGTTAATAAGAACAACATTTAATTACAATAAAATAATAATAAAACAGTAAAATGAATAATAATAATAAAAAAATAACAACAACAACAACAATAATAATTCATTTTAAAACCGATTTAAAGACTACACTAAAAAGCTAACTACAGTTAATAATTAGACAGTTATACAAATAAATAAAATTAAAAGGAAGACTAAAATAACAATAACAATAACAATAACAATTCTTCTTCTTCTTCTTCTTCTTCTTCTTCTTCTTCTTCTTATTATTATTATTATTATTATTATTATTATTATTATTATTATTAAACCTAATTAAAAGCAGTCAATAAATAGATATGTATAAATAAATCAAATTAAAAGCTGTAATGTATAAACAGGCGGAGGACAGACTGTCAGAGAGGTGGAGGTGCGGGAGGAGAGCACAGGTGGATTGTGGGTAACGGAGTCCTCGGTGTGTTGATGTCAGGGGGAGGAGAGACTCCAGGCTCAGTCAGTGTGTGTTGGTGTGTAGATGTGAGTGTACGGCGAGGAATTCAGCCGCTGGAGGACTTTTCTCTGCGACAAAAACTACTTATTTGTGTGTGTAAAGAAAACACCGAAGCCAGGACGAAGACGACACATGCGAAAATGCGAGAAGAAATCCAGGAAGAGAGTGTCTGCTTATTAAAAATTCAGCGCGGGAGAACAGACATTATCGCCTCTTCGGATGACTTGTGGCAGCACTGAGGGTAAACTACAGCACTAACGGACTTCAAACATTGAATGGGGTGAAACGAGGCGGAATTTTCTCTAAAACGACGAGTCCAAAGCATTTTTTAAAGCGGCCAAAAAACCCAAAAGGGAAGGGGAGGAGAGGGGGGCAAAGAAAACGCCCTGCTGCCGCTGCCTGTTGCTGGTATCTCCACATTCAAACTTTATCGCCGAGTTGGAAAAATGCATCATTCACTTAACGGGAGGTGATAATTCAAGTGTGACGGTATCTTTTATTAAACGCCAAACTAGCTAGCTAACTAACAAGCCCCCTCACTTGGCAAGTTTTTGGGACGTCTCTGCTTTTTTTTGGGAATATTTTCTCTTCATTGTGCACACTATTCCTGTTGGACAGCGAGTTGGGTGGGCTGAGAGCCCAAGGCTGCTCCGCTAGGCCCACGGCCATTAGCCAGGAACAAAGAGGTTTTCACATGTAAACCCAAAACAGTTTCGAAAAGCTCTTCGTATATATATATATATTTTTATTTTTTACTCAACTTTTAACGAACCGACGCCGCAGTCATGTCGCTGGGCGCAGAGAGGAGGATGGAAACGCGGCTGAAGAAGCTGGAGGACATGATCAGGGAGCCCAGATCTGCCATAAACCTGGAAAGTTTGCTGGTAAGTCAAGTGGGATACACCTCATAGATTATTAATGATGCCATGTTGTGTATTTGCTGCAAGGCTAGTCATGCTATTGACATGTTTATGTCTACATTTTCTTCTTTTCATACCCTGCTACTGTTAGCATTGTTATTGCATTATGCAGACTGATGCTGCACAGGATTGTTATTTATTTTTTTATTTATTTTTTCCTCCTCATTCCTGCACCACTGCACAGTTTCCATTCTGTCCTGAAATCAGATACCTTAATGCCATAAAAGTAAAAGAAACTAAAAGCTTCATGAGTGGTGGATACTGTAAATAGGCCTGATTAATAGTTAAGACTGAGTGCAGACAGTGCAGTTTGGGGCTCTGTGAAGCGTGTCTACAGATTAGGATTAACCAGTGGAGAATGTCCCACTTGGTGTGTTTATGGAGACTAATATTTCCGGCCAAAACTACCTCCTGGGTAACAGTTGGGCCCAGGGTTGTCCCACTACCCACACACATATTCTGGTCTTTCTGCACTGATAGGTGCTTAGAAATAGTTGTCAAAACAAAAACTCACAAATCTTTTAAAAAATGTGTATTTTTAGACCTGTTTCTGGTAAGTGGGTCCTCTAGAAACCAGCAGGATACAGATTTATTCTTTGCTAAATATGAGCTGCTAAATCAAAAAAGAAAAACTACAGGGCTTGTGACTATGGCATGATCAATTGAAAACACGCTGAATCAAGATAAATGTTTAATATGCTTACATGTATGTAAATCTAAACCCTCGGTCTGTCAGCTCGGTAAATTTCCCTTATATTCCATCTCTAAATGTTACATTAAATTCAGTGTGTTATAGAAGTGCAGACTGACATTTGCATTGCAGTGTGTGAATCATACTGATTGCACTTTATTGTCTTGCTTCCCACATGTTTTTCAGTGAAGTGATGCTGGAGGCTTTGGAAAAAATAACTAATTGTGATTATTTTGACTGACAGTTGTGATATGTTTCAGGATAATGGAGAGAATGATCATTTTTTGTGTCATTTTTGGATTTTTTTGTTGAAAAGTACTCGATTTGTAGAATGCAGCACCACAGTATTTCCTACATAATACTGTATTGACATATATTTAGCCTTAAACACACATTTTGCTCCTTTGTTTTGGATATAATTCAAGTCCACATTGCAGTTTTGATAAAATCCTCATTAATTCTTCTGCCTCTCATAGAAGCGATTGGTGACATTTCACAACTCTTCTGATTTGCTCAGAAATTGTGATTTTCCAAACATTTTTCAGTTCTTCAGCAGCAAAGTAATTTTCCTGTGTTTACACTTGTAAGATTGAATCACAGTTGAATCACAGATTTATTCAGTCATAACAGTTTCCATCAGAACATGGACTGGTCTAATGATGCAGTCTAATTCAGGATAAACCAGCACTTTTAATGAATGTTAACACATTAAACAAAGTCAAAACAGGAAATCAGTATCTGTAATGCCAACATGTATCAAAGAGCTGCTTGATTATGGAAGCAATCCTGATCACGATTATTGTAATGAATATTTGGATTATGATTATTTAACACCATTATCAATTGACTTTGGGAATATGCATTTATTGAACCTAAAAACAGAGGATTTTCTTGATTTTTATATATTCAAATATACTGAAAGACAAATACAAAATAAATGTAAAAAATAAGATAAAAAATAACTAAATTGAAATTATACAATCAACTTTGTTGTAACATTAGTGCACTACCCCAACCTACTGAAGTCATTTTTGGTAAACTGTATTCAATATATTCCAGTCAGTAGATGGATGGATAGATTAATTTATTATTCCCCAAACGGAAATTTAGTTCACATAGCAGCATTGAAAAACAACTTAATATAAGAAAAGGTTAAAAAATACAATAAAATATAAGTCGCCCGTTATAAAGGAAGGGCTGTGCTGGATGTACAACAAAACAAGACTGTCACTGCCAAACAAAATATAGCACAATAATGGTTAAATCTTGATTATTTGTTTTCATAATGGTTGAAAGAAATTATTGGTCTGTGGAAACATGGCGGTTGGACATGGTGGACTCCCTATGTATTGTAAGCTAACAAACACACAACAAATGAAAACATTGGTATGGATAATATACTCAATTTCTGCTCGTAGATCCCTGTAAGTCCTGCACACTGCTCCTTTAAGATAAACAATGATTTTCCAAAATAAAAGCTCTTTGAATGCTCGGAGCAGAGGAAGCTGGAGTCACTAACGTCAGGCCTGATGTGTCCACCATCACCTTCAGTCCCTCACACACAGCCTGCTTTAGTTGTAAAGTTACACTCGTCTTAGTGGTGCTGTTTGAATTTCTGGGTCCCCTAACTGGATCTGACAGAGGGCAAACACACTGTCGGGTCTATCTTAAAAAGCATCACCTCACCCCCTTTTAATGGGCCCCATCGAGCTCGGGGCCCCCTGTACAGACCCTCCCCTGCCCCCCCTCCACACTACTTGAGGCACTCCCGCTCTCTTCCCTCTTCCCTTAAAACATTTAGCAGAATACTTCCCCGAACACCGGTGGTGTTTACTTCCTGCACGCGAGCCGGAGAGATAGAGGTGTTGAGTGTTGGAGACAAAAGTTGAGTGGGAAGCATGCGTAGGAGAGAACAGGCTGCAGTTTTCCATTTTTAGCAGCCTCGGAGCTGTCGCAGGGATCAAGAAGTTTTGCTGCTCATGGAGGGATTCAAACACTCAGGGCTCAGAAATGTCCTTTTTTTTGCAGGTGGAATAAAAACATGCATACTTTAAGTGCCTTAATAATTGCTCACAGGCTCATATTCAGTAAACAATGAATCACACATCCCCTGCTATTGTGGCATAGCAACAGCTAAAAAAAAGCACCAGAAGAAGCTGCTTAGTGGACTATTAAACAGTCCCCTAAATAACCGCTTTGTAAAAGAAACCCAGTAATTATTAATATTGGGTTTGTACTTTTCAGTCGGCTTGAAGTATTTAGGACTTGCCTGGGAGCCGTGGGCTGACTACCCTGAGGATACGGAAAGCTGACAGTGAGGAATCTGCAGCATCTGTCAAGTAAACTCAGTGACCTTCCTGTAAAGAAATCTGACCCTCTCTGAGCTGGAATATACAGTATTGCACTTTTATATTAGAATTAGGCAGCAGGGATTCCCCTGTAAACAATTTCGTCATCCGTAATGAGGCTTTAAGTCACGAACAAAATACTCAGCGAAAATCACGTGAATGGTGCTTTAATGGGGCTGTACACTGTGGCCATATAAACTGTAAATCACTTTATTGCGCCTATCAGCATTCGATCAAATGTAACCTGAAGTCTCAGCAACCTTCCCCTTGTGCAAACTGTTGTGATCATTATTTGGCAGCACACCGCTGCTGACTGAAGTGCTGGGCTTAGTCGGCAGGTCCGAGCACAGGGAGTGATTGTTGAGGGCAGGAGAAAGAAAGGGCATTTCTCGAGATAAAGAAAAATACAGACACTTGATTGCACAGTCACATAAGTTGCCTTTCTGCCGTCCTAAAGGAAATGACCTCACTGAGTAAATAGTTGGCAGCTATATATGGGGCTCAAAGTCCCTGCGAATGACTGCACTTTCCCCTTTCACTTTTCGGCCTTATCTCTTTTTCTCTGGCTCTGCTTCTCTCTCGGCCTGCAGCTCGGCCCCTCCTCTCAGGCTTGTTAAACACACTGCAGGTATTTTAACTGGAGCTCCAGTCCAAAGCCTTTTGATAGAGACGCAGACCTGGTACTGCCAGATAACTTTATGCACAGCACTTAAAGTGTGAACGATACGAGATACAGATGGCTCACAGTTTGTGTGATGATTTCCAGATCGTGTCTTGGAGGCTGAGCCTGCTGTCTCTTTCCTGTTCATTCAGTAGGATCATCTTCTTACTCAGCATTAGGTGGCCCAACATGTATAATAACACAATGCACAGGTTCTTTTCATGTTTGTTATTCATCACACCCAGTGGTGGGAGAAGTATTCAGATAATACCACACTGTGAATTTACTCCACTACAAGTAAAAGTCCTGCACTCACAACTTACTAAAGTAAAAGTATAAAAGTTTCTGCATCTAAATGTCCTTAAACTATCACAAGTACTTGTTATGCAGAATGGTCCCACTCAGACTGTTATATAAATTAAATTACCGGATAATTATCCTTCATCTTTCTTCTTTATGTAAGTAGCATTTGTCAAGGTAAGGCTCATTTGAACTACTTAATATACTGTCCTGTGGTTTCATTTATAGAAATGCATAATAATCTCAAATTTATCATGTTTCAAGTGTTAAATCTTGACCTGAAAAGTAACTAAATCCTTCAGCTAAATGCACAATATTTGCCTCAAAGTGTAGTGGAGTAGAAGTATAAAGGTACATAAATGGAAATACTCAAGTTAAGTACAAGAACATGGAAATAATACTTAAGTAAAGTACTTAATTTAATGTACTTAGTTACATTCACCCACTGATCCCCAGCTCTTTCCTCTGTTTGTTTCTTCCTCTTCTCTCTTCTCCATAAACTTATTCTTTATTCTTATGTGGTCTTTTCCAATAGACTATTTATGTATTAAATACTGTCACAGTACCAAAACTAGAAAGGCACTCATAGAGCGAAGACCTCTGCCAAGGCAGCTCAGCCTAGTGTGAAACAGAGTTTAGTAAGATGTTTTCTGGGGGTTTGTGGGTAAAACAGCGCACCATTATCAGTTCAGTCAGAAAGTGGAACTGCAGCACTGGAGACAAAACAAAAACCAGCATAAGTATAATACATTTTAATGGAGTTGTGTGTGAATTTTATGTGGGAAGAGCTGCTGAAATGAGGAAAACACCACAGTAACTGTAGAGAACAATGTGTTGTCGCCACAGCGAGAGAAACACGAACAAATACTACTTTAACATGTCGTACAAAAGATACAGAAAAAGACAGTGAGTCCAGGTTCATCAGTACATTTCATAAGAGACGCCGTATTGTTATCATCCCTGTTTTCCAGCTTAGAGAGGGACTCTGCTGCTTAAAACTTCTCATCATTTGTTGACTCCATCCTTCTGGTTAGGCTCACTAAATCCTGGAACCTGCAGTTTTTTATGCACCAGGTGCTCCTGCAGGATCCTGAACCCACAACAGACACACACACACTGTCTCACTGTCGCACATGTACTCCAATCATAGGAAAAGGCCTTGTCTCTTATCTTCAATTACCAGAACATGTAAATTGTGTATTGGTTCTGTTTCTAGGTTTGGTATATGATGCAACACTATTGTTAAAATACAAGAAAACGTGCTATATAGTGACGTATATGTGAAATTAGCTATATCGCTCCAGCTTTATTCTCTCATTCCCTCCCAATGTTTATCGCTCTTCTTTTCATCCAGCATCTCCCTTTTCTCTGCTCTTTTCCATTCCCCTTATCTTGTTGTTACCCCCACCCTTCCCCTCACCCACACTGGAACTTCTTCCCTCTTTAGGGAGGTGGGGGATAACCCCCGTGTGTCTTGTTCTCTGTCTTTACCCTGATAGTCGACCTGAGTGTCCACTCTGTCTCTGGAGTGCAGTTGAGTTGCTCTCAGGCAAGCTGCAGCAGTCCCGGCTTCAATGTGCTAGCTGGATAGAAACACTGCCTTATAAGGCACTGGGGACGGTGGCCCCGGCCAATTTTTTTTTTCTGCAAAACAAGCCAGTCTCCCCGCTCCACACCTCCTCTGGTGAGACGGTCGGGCCTCTCCACAGTCTTTTTTTGGTTTTTGCTCCACTCCAGTGAAGAAGACCTGGTGTCTTCCGGGTGTGCGAGCCCTCAGCCGTCTGAAATGGTCACACTTCACTTCAGCTATGTGTCGTCTGGTTTTCTTTAGTGGTCGGAGCGAAGTAACTGTATCAGGGTTTTCCCTGTTTGTTAAAGCCACTAGAGATTTTTCCTCCATATCTGTAATACGCTTTGTGTCAGGGCTTTAGTTTGAACTACAAAAACTTTGTGGATTTGTTTGAAATGTTCTTAAAAGAATAGATTGACATTGAGTTTGTTAGATTATCTGTGTCCTAAGTATGTGCAGCCGGTTAGCTTAGCTTAGCACAAAGACTGGAGATGGATGGAAGCTTGTAGCCTAGCTGTGTCTGACAGAGCCGTTTGCTGTCAACTGTAAAAACTCAGTGCAACTTTGTGTGAATTATCATCACGTCCCTGTAGTTTAATCGTGTTCGCGTGGACACTGATAACATGTTACATCGTTAAATACAAGTTGGATTGATCGCCTTGATTTTGCGCTAATGTCGGCTAGTTTTTATTTGCTGTAAAGTATTATAATGATAAATGCCAGTTCAGCCGGTTGGCAGCTTCTTTGGAAACAGGGTTTTGAGAGATTATTTACTGTTTACCTAAAATAAATTAGAAGTATTGGAACAAAAAATGACAGCGACTGATGAATCCTGAGTCTTGTTATTTTTGCTTTAACGGGTAAAAGGATTCCCCCGGCCTGCTGTAAAACATTCATTACAAACTGAGCAAAAAGCAAAGTTCAGCACACACACACATAGATAAATACACACACATTATATAATACCTTGGACAAATAGTACAAGACGTGAGCCGGTCCAAGATCCACCTTACAGGGATGTGAGAAGGAATGCAAAAAATTAGGAAGAACCTAATCTCTGGGAATTAATGGGCATGCTGTAAACTAAAATATGGCTCCAGATATTATTACTGCTATGTGTATGCTGCAGCTGAGTTTCCCCATCTGGTTGTATGATAAACCTTTAAATAAACGGCTGTCATCCATTCTCATAATCTGACATTTGGACTGGGAATGAAAGCTGGAATGGCGTTTCTTGAGGTGCTCATATGGTATATGGTCCTCATGTGAAAGGAAATGTGTACACCAGCAGATTTGTCTTAATCTGATGGATCTTCTTGTCTAGACATAAAGACCGTGAGATAATGCGGCCGTGCATGCACACAAATGCATTCAGCTCGTGAATGTAATTAAATAAAACGGCAATATTTTTGTTTACATCTCTGTTGTGGAAGATTTTGAAGAAGTTTCACTTTCCACACGTGATCGAAGGGTGTGAAGCGGGTTATGCAAAACAACACATGCAGCTGACAGCGGCTGAGTGCTCGAATCTTGTTTAACTCGTGCAGAATCTTCACCCAGTGTTAAAGAGTTTGATACCTGAGTCTTGGTGTATTTATAGTTTGAGATGAGGGTGTGAGTGAGCAGAGAAGAGAGGAGAACAGGAGTCTCCCACGCACAATACATAACCCATCCATCTGGCCACGGCGTTATCATTCCATCACAACCTGCTGCTGAAACACAACCTCCTACACACACACACGCACTTTCTCTCACGTACATATGCACAAGCTTTTTCAGACACACATTTGTGTTCAGTTATTCGCCTGATCTTAGCAACACACACGCAGCATTGTGTGCAACCAGCAGCAACGACGGAACAATACAACACATTACCAAACAGCTTCGGACTGTCAGCGCAGCTTTCATTTCCTTCAACAAACCCAAACAACAGCGTCCGTGTGTGTGTGCGGCGGAGCTGAAGTCCAGTTGTGTTGTAGGGTCACAGCTGACAGTTATGATTCAAATAGTTTGTGCTGATATTAGAAATATTTACATACAAATTAAGGGCTGAAACTGAAACCCTAAGTTGAAACCCAGACAGCTTTCTAATACGGTCACTGGAGTTTTACTGCAAGTTGGTCCCCGATATCTGTTCGTTATTGAGGGGTTCTTTACTGCCTTAGAATAAGGAGTTAAGTGATAAAAACATAAAAATAAATATTAAAAAATAAACTAATAAGGATAGAAGTATTTAAGCAGAATTTTACTTGTGCAAGCTTCTCAAATGTGAGTTTTATTTCTAGTTTTTCTTTCTTTTAACACTTATATATGATTGTAAACTTTTAGTAAACAACATTTCTTTGGGTTTAGACAGTTGGTTTGGAGAAAAGAAGACATTTGAATACATAATCATGGAGAACATATAATGGGCAGTGTTTGATGCCTTTTTAATATCTTAAATATTCCCCTTAAAATAAGCAGGGATATATTACCTTCAATCCTTATCTGAGTCATTAAAATCTGACAGTATTTTGCTAGGAAAGAGCAAAAACTTAGCTTAAGATAGTGATTCCCAACCCTCTTAAATTAAGAAGGAAGATCCTAATCAAGTTTTTATTAAACCCTCAATCCCATTCTGAGTCATTTTAATATCCAGTGTTTTGCAAGAAAACAGAAGAAAGAATATTATTTTTTGTCTTTCTTATCTTTTTAAGCATCTTGGGGCCCTTTAGATTGACATTGAGGCTCCTTTAGGAGTGGGTTAATCAGTAATGATATTGCAGCTGATATATCACACACTGTATTTGTGTTAATGAAATAGAGCGTGCACATAAATGTTGAGCTCAGTCTGGTTGCTTTGCAATCAGAAACATTTACCCCTCTCCTCCATTTTATCATGTTCTCTTGTTTCAAAGTGGAGCATTAGGAACATTTATAAAGGCAAGTTTAAGGTTACCATACAGCAGGACGTTATGTCCATGCAGTCCTCCCTCTGCTATGTATTTTTCCTGGCACATTCCTCAGTATACTTTATAATAAAGCATGGGTGCCAAAAATGCACAGGGCACAGGAGCATGGGACAGAAATCTGTCAAAAGCAAGAGTAAGACATAGTCTCGTTATTCCCCGTGGAGACATTAGCTGTGCTATTTGTGAGCCTCTGCAGGATTCCTGCCGTTTTGTCTTTCTTGGAGAGTTTACGGGCCCAGCCTGGCACGGTCCCCTCACTCTGCCCGGCCCACCGTTTATCCCCACAACTATTTTTAAAACGGCTGGAATTCAATCAAAACATTAACTTTCTGCTCAATCCTTTTAAAGCCCAGAGCAGTGCTGCTTGTTTTCTGTTCCACATGCCTAGTGATGAGGGTATGAGGGCAGGAAGAGGGTATTTTTTGTGGGGGGGGATAACTGGAAATTGAGCAGGGAGAGTTTGTGTTTTGGGAGGCTTTGAATAGTTGGGTTATTCCTCTCTGTGTTTAGCTCCTTTCAGGTCAATACCGTCACATTCCTGAGTGGTGGATCCACGTGGCTTTTTATAGGGTGATAAAGAGTGGAAGCAGGCGAAGGGAGAGCGACAGCTCCGTAATGTCAACAGCAGGTTGGGTAAATAAAATGGGGAAGAATAGAATGTGCTGAAACAGGGCGCTTATAAAACTCCTGCCTGCTGCTTCTCTGGAGCTTCAACTGCTTTCAACTCTTTGTATTTTGCAGGAGTTGCTAAGCAACCAGCCATAACCCATTGGCTGGATTACAGTATAGCAGAGATAAAATGTTGAAGTGCTATCTAATAGATACATAACAACTCCTACTGATAATCCCCACTGGACGGATAACACTCCTATCAGCTCCAAAGACATTACTGTAAGTTGTTCAGGGAAGTGTCAAGCTGCGGTAAAGGATCTGATGTCATGGTCGCTAATTATTTACATCCATCCCGACAAAAAAAAAGTACTTTTTGATGTAAGTGAAGCCACATTACTGTGCACGAGGAAGGGAGGATCTGTGTTTGTCTGGAACATGTCCAGATGCATTAAAGTTTAAACTGTGGATCCAGCCTCACACTTCCCCAGACACTTGTCAGTTATTTAATATTTATAAATAGCCGCTTCAGCTGAGCAGCAGAGAAACGTCCTCCAGAGTCTTGTTGGCATTTTTGCACAGTAACGCTAATGGAGTCAAATTGGGAGAGCTGCATGCAGACATTTGTCTCGTGGTACTCCGATGCACTAAACAGCTTGTTATGGATGACCTGCAGGATCTCTGCCAGTCGGGATGGCTTCAGATATCTGCTAATGCGGTTGAATAAAGCTTTTTAACAGGGAATGCCACCCAACAATAAAAACCATAATATGTCATCACAATCTGCAAACAGGCCTCGTCGACGTCTGGCCTCATCATGACAGTCATCAACCACAGAGCCTGACACTGTGATTTAAAGCCTCCCACCAACATTCATATATTCCTATTGCGTGCTTAAAAAGCTTTTTGTGATTCATCAGTGGAGGGGAGCAGTTTGAGTTAGCAAGTAACACTGAAGTCAGATAAAGACATTTAAGATTGAAAGCATGAAAAGTAAAACAGTTTTGTTTCAAAACTTCCAACTACGACCCGATAGATATCGGTTGACCAGTATTATTGGCCTATCTATATTTGTGTATTTATTGTCTGATTTGTGCCGTTATAAAAACCTTTTTGACACAATATATAATGCAGAAAACATTGCTTGCTGTGATTTATGTTAATTATTTTTCTTTAAATAGTCAGCATTTGACTGAAACTGAACAAATAATGATGTTAATTCAGCTTTTTACTTTATCCCAATTTATTCTTTATTTTCTCAGTTATCATTTATAGAAATGGCTGACAATGTAATGCATTATTTGTATAATTTTAAATATTATTTAATAACATTTTATGTTTGAGAAAGTAGCTCTCAGGGTACATTTGCAGATGGGTGAAAATTCAGTGCACAATCTACGTAAACGTAAAAATCTATTTTTATTAAAACTAAAAAAATTATATTTTCTGCAGTATCGGTTATCAATGAATTTCCCCCTTTAATATCAGTATCAGAATTGTTCTCAAACTTCCCTTATCTGTCGGGCTCTAGTTCCAACTTTTATGTCCTCTCATCCATGTGCCAATTCACTGACAGTTGTCCTTCATATTTTCAGATTATTATTCAAAAAGAGACACTACATGTATCAAGTGTGATATAACTGCCATATTTTCTAGAATTAATCACACTAAGGCCAAATTTTAAATACTAATTTTAAGCTCATTGATTCAGAATTGAAACGGTGTCGCCCCTCGTCTCCATCCGAGCACGATAAGCTGTTTTATCTGCTCGAGAAAAAAAAGTTTCCTTCTCATATAGATCCACTTACATCATTTCACTGCTGGACTGCGGAGCCACGGGCGCCTCTGGCCATCACCAGGCAACATGTATTTATTTATTTATCCTTCCTCCACACTTGATTCATCTTGTTTAATGGGGGGATGTAGATATGACAGAGAAAGGAATAATATGTCACCACACGGTCCAGTCTGCAGATAGGGAATGTTTGCTACATGCCTGTAGCGAGTCCAAGCGCCGCAGCCCAGTGTTTACTTTGTGTTCTTCGTGGCAACTGTCGACCAACAGCGTTTGTCAGCTTTTTCATGACCAAAGTTGGAAATCTGTAAAAGTGAATCTCCTCAGCCTCAGAGTCGTTCTGCTGTGAGCACCAGCTTCCTCCACCTGCCGTGCTGCTGTGTTGTTTACGTTGTAACATTATGTCCGTGATTGATTATTAATGGATCTTTGTGCTGACCTTTTCCTCACAAAACACTTCTGAACTATTCAGTGACACTTGATAGGTATTTGCCTTGAAAGTTTTTTGTTTCCGTCCATTACCTTGGACAGAAAATCCACCGCAGCTCAGGTACATCAGCTCCACACGGCCGCTCCGCCTCTGCAAACCTTCAAACCTTTTGCCTGAGACCACAGAGCTGAGGGACAAACAGGCAGCAGCCCCAGCTTGTTCACTTCAAGAGGCCTGAACTATGTCGTGGTTTCATGGTTTTAAGCATTTGCTTCTGAGAAATCAGCTCAGTCATGCCAGCAATCATAGTCAGAGATTTTATTTGCAAAGCTAATAGTGCTTGATTTTTACCGGCTGATTTCTGCCTGTTGAGGTTTGGATTGGATCATAACCATGTGTTCACACGATAAAAGCAATAAATCAATTCCTTAAATACACAAGCATTCATTTGTCACACAGCTCTGACTCCAGAGATGTTGGGACGCGTTTAAAACAAAAATAAAAAAAAGAATCTGCATCAAAATCAGAAATCAGAGTGGATATTTGTGTAAATTATGATTTAAAGAATGTAACAAATTTGTCTTGCATAGTAATCAAAAGGTAATCATTGCAATCTTTTAAATACAGCAAGTGTGTCCTAGTGACTCAGATTTAATATTAAAATCTATCATGACGCCTCCCCTATAGTTTTTCTTAAAAGATCATAAAGTTTGCAGTAGTTTCGTACATTAATGTAACTTCAGTTACTCTGACCTTTGACCCTCACAGTGGACAAGGAAAGACTGGAAAAAGACTCCCTGGATGGAAAGATGAGCAGAAGATGTTGTACAGAACAGATTGACATAGAAAAAATACAATACAGTGAAATGTTTTTGGCGCAGGTTCAAAAAACATTTACAGTATCTGAGCTCTATCATTGGTGCTTGATGCCTTTGCTCCTTAGATGCTGTATAACAGCCAGTCATGATGTAATATACACTCACTGATAGCTTTATTAGTGAGCAAGGTGTACCTAATAAAGTGGCGGTGTGGTCTTCTGCTGCTTCCAGGTTGGACGTGTTGTGTGTTCAGAGACGATCTTCTGCATACTTTGGTTGTAACAAGTGGTTATTTGAGTTATGTTGAACCAGTCTGGCCCTTCTCCTCTGACCTCTGACATCAACATTTTGGCTCACTGGATATTTTCTCTTCAGTGGACTTTTCTCTGTGAACCCTAGAGACGGTTGTACATAATCCCAGTAGATCAGCAGTTTGTGAAATACCAACAACCACGCCACATTCAAAGTCACTTAAATCACTTTTCTTCCTCATTCTGATGCTCAGTTTAAACTTCAGCAGCTCGTCTTTGTCATGTCTGAATGTCTAAATGCATTGAGTTGCTGTCATGTGATTGGCTGATAAGTTATTTGTGTTTACATGTGTACCTAATGAAGTGGAACTAAAAAGGCATTTTGGAGGAGATGTCGAGTCACACAATGAAATCTGAAACAAAAAGACAGTGAGTTAATGCAGACCTGAGGGGAGTGGAAACATTGTATCACCTGTGGTTAGAGCAGTTTGTTTCTGCTGTAGCGTCACACAACCACAGTGTT